>JAPYZP010000483.1:0-35894 GCA_030522985.1 Torymus sinensis | reverse complement strand
AATCATTTTAAAATTACACATCATTTTTATTACTTATCAAAATTCAGATTTTTAGACGTTTAAATGAATTTTCAGCCTCGTAAAACTATACGGTATTTCTAGCACTTTCTAAGGCAGATAATAAAATATACACTTTACTCTAATTAAAGTTCATGCCAGAGTCTAATAATTCAATATGCATCGTCTCTCCGCCTATGCAATTGAGCAACAGGTGCCGAGTTCGCGCTCTAAAATCCTTTTTTCCCGACTCTTCGAGCACGCCGTCCAATCAAATCCTCGCGAGATCCATCGTCCACACGCGGAATCCGCGCTTCATTATCATATCAAAAATCATCCGCGTGTCGTCGCAGTCGTAAGTACTTGACGACGACCGAGTTTACTCGGCGAGCCGAGGTTTATTGCGGCTTTTACGGCGTGTCCCGTTTGGTTTGACCGATTGTCTACGAGTCGCGAGCGTGAGAGAAGATTTTCAATTCCGAGGCGCCGGATTTTCGGAGTGAAGAATGGGCGAGTTGCGGAGCTCTACTTTTTATTACGCTGCGAAGATTTATTGTTTGCGAACGAACTGAGTGTTTTATTATTTTATTTCTGCTGAAAAATAAATCGTCTAGCGAATGTGCAAAGTGAAAAATATGTGGTTATTGAATTTATGAAATTTTTGGCACACAGTTATCCAGTTCTGGTTTTCATAGTTTCGTCCACCATTTTTTATGATGTGGACAAAAAATAATTATTAAAAAATAAAAATAATGGTTTATCGGCTCTTTGTAAACTCTTCAACGAGAAAAGTTGCTTTTCATGATATTGAAAAATTAAACGAATAACAAAGCATGTTGAAAAATACACTTGTGTTAGTAAATTATTATAACATTGAATTCGACATTAACTGAGTTTCAGTAAGAGAAATGATAACTCTAAAATAACTTTGGACACTGTTACTTCCGCTCTGACGGTAAACTTTCACATAATTTAACGAAATCTAAAACGTAAAATCTTTTACTGCGTATAATAATTATTAATTTTAATTATTAACATTTCAATGTTGAAATAACATATAAGTACTGAAAAATGCTAAAAGGGAAGAAAATTGTCATTTCCATTTAAAAATGCCATGGCAAATTAAACTTTGAAATGCCACTTGAACCGTCAGTTTGAATTTTATTTCGAATGTATAGAATGTTTGACCGGCAAAAATCGTTAAAATACAAATGTCTTTCATCAGCCATCAAGGTTTCAAATTCATTCGGACAGTAGACAACGGCCGCAGTCGGACTACGCGCGTGGCTATCGCTTTTCCCGGGAGTCCATAGAGAGTGACATGACACGTCTGCATCCACGCACAGCGTAACTCTATCTCTTCACACTCATATATATACCCTTGCAGCGGGCAGTATAACAGCCTCCTTACAGCCGCGCCGATAAAGCGATCCGCGCGTGCGCGATTTCTCTACCTCCTGCAGTGGCGCTGGCAAATAAAAAAGACGAGATGAAAAAACAGTGCGCACGTTTCCAATTACGCGTACGCGACGGAACTTCCAAGTAGAGAGGCGGTGTTGCATAAGCCTTGGATAAAAGTGCGAACACGTGGAGAGCAAGAGAGAGAGCGAGAGAGAGAGGGCGGGGAGAGAGAGAGAGAGAGAGAGAGAGAGAGAGAGAGAGAGAGAGAGAGAGAGAGAGAGAGAGAGAGAGAGAGAGAGAGAGCGTAAGTAGGCTATAATTGCTGCTTGTCGCACAGTGCCGTGTTTCTCGGAAGCGAGGATAAGCCTTCGTTTCGCTCTTGTGCGAAAAATCGTGCGGCCGTACGCACAATGCACGTCTGGAGATAGTATAGGTATACCGCGTGTGAAACCACGATCGATCCTATAAAGGCCGTACGATCGTCTAGTCAATTATCATTGCTTCGTCTTTATAGGATTGTTCGCCGGCGTGGAAAACGTTGGCGCGCGCGCAACACGTGGCGCCAGGGTGACAGACCGATTATATGTACCCGATGTGTGTATGTGTGTGCTGCAGAGACGAGAGCTCTGTCGTCGAGCTTTGCCTATTTATTATTCAATTATTTCAGGCCAGTACATGGCGCAAGGTATTTTTATGTTATGACAAACAGCATTATTCATCATTGTACAAGTCTGTTATCAGCTAGAATAGTTCTTAAAACAAAGTCGTAGCAAAGTAGAAGTTTATCTCTAACCAGAAATATACAATAAATTGTCTACCACTGATTACGCACTACGCGCTATTCCATTAAAAACTGAAAATTGTAAATAATTCACTAAGAAACAATATTTGATAAATTTTTTACTCTGTGGAAGATTTACACATATTTATGCAAGTAGATAACAGCAGTCAAGAATCTTTCAATCTCCATAATTTGTACATTCTATCTCTATCCACTCAGTACAGCTAGATTCTGTAATAAAGTTTCATTTGAGTAATACAATGCTATTAAATATTTCGAATAACGTTTTCATTGAATTTTATAATTTAAATCAGTGTTTATTTTCCTAATGGAAATTTTATAGAATTCAAAGACATTTATTCTATACCTTGCTAAAAAAAAAGAAACCTGCGTCTACCTCCAAATCCCCAGTCCTCAATTAGCTATTCAGCCAACAGTCGCGCAGTCGCTTTGCAAATACGATCCGATCAAGACTCCGTGCGCGCAGACTCCGTCAAGTTTCTCTTCGCGAAGCACCAGCCTGACAGGAAAGAAGATAACGGAAAAGCAGACAGAGAAAGAGAGAGAGGGAGTGGGGAAAATTGGAAAGTTTGGCTCGTCTTTCTGTAGCCCGTCGGTCTATATAGGTACTCCAATTCCCTAAGTTTCTTCTCTCGTGGGTATCGGCTGCTGCTCTGCAGCTGCAACAGCCGACGCGACCGCTCCCGCTGCATATTGTATTAATTATTAATTAGACGGGAAGGAGCTGGGACTCGGCGAGCTTTACTCGTGCGCTTGGACTTGGGCTTCTTTGTTTTACGTGCAAAACTTGATGCGCGCGAAATTTGTAAAATGAGGTTTATAACCGACCTGTGTTATTAGATACTCGTAAAGGTTTTAATTAGATATTTTCATTATATGTTGCATGCAAGTTTAATCGGCGTCATCACAATAAGTGATTTTCTCATAATTAATTGATTTTATAAATTTCTATTGTTTATAGCATAAAAATTGAAAAGAAATTTTTGATGAAGACAGCATAAAGTTTCATTGCTTATACGTGTTCATTTCTATTAAATTGTTGAGAACAAAAATAAATCCTTCTCTGTTAAAATCACATAAAAAGTTATTAAAAAGAGTAATTAATCTTTACAAAATGGAAGAGAAATAATTTTCATTAATATTACATTAAATTTAATCCATAGGGTCGATTTAAGCTCCCTGGCTTCCTTTGTGGTCTTAGTTGAGGGTACTCTGACAGAATTTTTAATTTTTACAACAATATTATTCCCTAAAATGTCGAAATTGGAATATTTTTCAGATTTGGATTATTAAACGATTTTTATTCTTTTTATTTCTGGCTTAAAATTTTCATCCTTTATAGCTTTCAATTTTATATTTATTGGCGTCGTAAAAGAAGAAATTTAAACATCCTGACGATGTGCTTGTATTTTAAATTATTTTTACCATGACAGGAATTTCGATAAGACTCCAAACAGCGTTTACCATCGTATTACTAAATCTTCTGTTCGACTCACTACAAATCCGCTTTTTATATTCAACTTATTAGACTACCGCCTTGGGGGTTCTACTTCGTCTCACTTATTTGTCTTTCTCAGTGCATATATGCTGGTATATTGTGGGCGCGTATTGTATGCGTCAACCCTCCAGTGGTTTACCGTATCCGCACGATATTGACTTAACGCAAGTCGAAACGAGTACATTGTCTTCGGCCAACAAGTTCGACTGAACGATGCCTTCTCTCGCTCTTGGACAGGATCAGTGACTGCTAGCTCTATTATGTCAAATCTGTTGTAAGCAGATGAATTATAAAAATGAAAAAATGTGTATACGTTTAATATCCTGTGCTTGGAAGTAAAATACATAAAAATCAAAGTTATACCTTAAAAATGTTATGTTCCCCAAGTTACTAGCTTCTAATATCTTAGTTTAGATGACCTTCCCTTTAACTAGGATTTTAAATATCTGTACTGTAACGGGGTAGGATATAAGTTGTCGATCTCAAGAACTCTGTGTCCCGGGCGTCAATCCAATCTGACTATCTCAGGGATCTTCAAATCTGTAAAACCGTTAACAAGTGCTGGTTCACGGTTGCATTTGACTTTGCCGGATTTCGGAAACGTACAGAAATCGGGCTAGCTAATCGCCAACCTTGACCACTGAGAACGGTTGCAGTAATCGGAAGAAGATTAGAGTAAGGTCATAAAATAAAAAATAGAGTCGACTATAAAGAATATAATGATAATAAGAAAGTCTATTCTTCAAAAATCACAGTACAAAATTTATGTGTCGTTATGCGGGGAAGAAAGACCATGGCATCGTACCTTCGATGCGAATGAACCGTTATCATTATTTTTCATTGCCTCTGTTAGACGAAAACGTACTATGCAGTTCGTGGAAATAAAAACTGTAGACTTACGTGTAAAGGTTGCATGCTCCTCTCGTAGGTTATCCACTCCACGCGTTAGACCTTATCGCTCCGGTCGCGTTCCAGAGTAGTTAGGTCAAGTCTTGACGCCGAGCTTTCACCTATGGACTGAACTTCAAGCTTCCGGAGGTGCTTGGATGAAGTCATGGGTGCTGTGCTCGTGCGAATTATCACGACGTTGCAATAGCAAAGGTCGTATCAAATACTGTATTCAAAATTAAGAAATACGCTAATGCGATAAAACATTTGTCTAATTTCAAATTTCATATTTGTATTTAATTTAATAATTAATAGTTACACGGACAAAAATTGTACAATAAAAATTAATATTTTTGATAGTAAAAGTAAAACGTGCTCATATTCTTGTAAAAATTATTACAATTTACAGTCAAAATTGCTATTTAATTATCCTATCTTAAAAAATGATGGATTCGTTATGATATAAATTTATTCGTGATTTGGTTGGGGGAGAAATGGGTTGCTAGGGTACAAAAATAAACGACTAGTATAGTAAAAATTACAAAATAAAAGCAATTTTTACTATAATTTATAGTAATTTTCATGAAAATGTTAGTCTATCCCAATCCACTATCAAAAATAGCAATTTTTGCTACACAATTTTTCTCCATGTAAGGAGAAAAGTATTTCGATTAATATATAATACGTTTTTCTTCAATATATTTCTACAATACAATATGTCATTTCATCCCTCCACTAGTTTGTAAATCAACAGGTGACGCTTATGACACGCTCAATACTGCACTAATTCATTTAATTTCTTTAATTTTCACAAATGCATTCGTCCACATCGTCGTCAAGAAGTGTGAATAATAAATTGGTCTGAAAATAATATTGATTTGATTAAAACCCTAATAAATATTTTATTTAAAAATGATTTAAAAAATGTCAAATTAAAACATCTATTATAATCCATTATATAATAATAAAATTTAGTACACTTTCTACTATCGATATGGAGTATAAATTTACAAGAGGAATATTTAACAAATCAGTACCGAAATTATAATTAGCTAATGAAGTAACTGTTATATAACGTCAGCCTAAATATGACTGTTATAAATTAAGTTTATAAATTACAACACAGATATGAGTCGTAAATGGTACGCAAGTGAGAAAACATTAATTTATTGCGTGATAAGATTACATTTAAAATGTTAACTTTGAGACACCAGTTTAATATAGTAGTACATATTCAGTAGTGCATATTCACTATTTGATAACGAAAATTTAATTTTCCTTTTTTAAAAAGTAAATATACACTACTGAAATAGTATTATAATTTCGTAAGTATATTTTCTGAAATCTATCATGATGTTTTTTAAAAACTATATCTAAATAAAAACTATGAATTTTGATGATGTGCCTAAAGATATTTCATTGGTACTGAGTATATTATTTGCATGTACATAGGGCTTGACAAACATGCTTTTCCCAAATAAATATTCGAAAGTTACTTTATTAAATGATGAATTCGAGTTAATTGTGGACTTCACATCGCTGAAGTGAATTTTGCGCTTGTGGGTTTGTACTTGACATGTAAACATTTCTACACCGTATAAAGATTAATTATGCCTATACATTTTTATTGAATAGCTATTATAACTAACAAGTTATGGATAGTTTTATCATGTTTTAACTTCCTCGTCGTCATTCTAGTATTAATATTTGACACGAATCAATCTTACTATAACATTACTACATAAAAATATTGAAATTTCGACACCTTTACATGAGATGAAAATGAAAAATTTTGTGCTGTTTGTGAGATAGCTCTTAGAAAATGAGCTGTATATAATCGGATAGAATTATCACATAAAAATTACCGCGGAATTCGCGATAATCGAGGAAAAACTGCCTTTTCTGTAACTTTTTACACGTATTTTATATAATTATTACTGTGGAATGATATTGCTAATAATGAGTATGGGAGACCGGGGCTAGTTGGCCGACTTCCCACATTTAATTTTTTTTCTGCAAAACAGTATTAGTAAGTTAACAGAACTATTTTAGTTCATGAAAGTACTTCATATAGAGCATCTTCATGATTTTTTTGAAATTGGTAAATTGATCACAAAAAAAGGTAGAAAAAGTTTCGAATTGAACGATTTTCGGCCAACCTGCCCCATAAGCGGGGTAAGTTGCCCATGTGCCTGTGATAGGTTCACTGATAATAAATCTTTGAGTAAATAACAATATCATTATAATATGAATTTCAATATTTATTTTCAACTGAAAATTAAAACAAATATTCCTTATCCCATTTTACGTTACTGACATCAACAGCACAGACAAGTTTACCTATATACGCTACTGCAAAGAGTACGAAACGACCACAGGGTCCATGGTTACAGTCTATGCGGTAATTTTTACCGCAAATTTTACGATAATTTTTCTCGGAAAATTCTATCCGTGTAGATACTAAAACTCCATCCCCCCCCCCCACTCGTCATCAAACTCTATCCGCTGGATTTGAAGAAACAACAATACTTTCATCGCTCTTCCAGCGCGCAACAAACTTTACGAGCTCGCAACGTTACAATTTCCAAGCCACTACGCACGCACATACACACCTTTTTGCTCTTTAATCAAACGTAAAGCGAAGCAATTAGCGCACGCGCGCGGAAGATGTCTGCCTGCACATGCGAACTCTCGGGGGGTTGATCTCTCTCTCTCTCTCTCTCTCTCTCTCTCTCTCTGTCTCTCTCTCTCCCTCTCTCTCTCTCTCTCTCTCTCCCTCTCTCTCTCTCTCTTTCTCGAGTATTAGCGTGGCCGCGCACACGGAAGAAAAGGCGCTCGCTCTTCCAGTGCGTGAATAAAGTGTACCGTCAGTATCGTGCTGTAGCTGTTCTGATCTGCAGTCGGGAGAAAACGTGCGCACGGCTTTGTATAATGCAATCGATTCCGTGGATTTTAGACCTGTCCGCGAGAGAGTTGCTGTTCTTTTATTGACGTCAGCTGAACTTACCAAGACTACTTACATCCGCGTTCGTACATTATATAGCGATTAAGAGCCAGACGGTCGTGGCAATTGCTCATCTTTAGTCCACCCCCCATTGTCATTGCGGCCAATTATTTTTTTCATCATCGTTTTTTCCGCTCCTTTTCCCTCCTTCTTGGGTTAGTGTGTGTACTACTTGAGTCTGTTGTGAAATTCAATTTAGCCACTGATGGTTTGTCAAAGCTCGGGCTGCTGGTAGGGCTTTTGATACATCGAAAATTGTAGTTATAGTATACCTCTGCCGGAGTAAGCGAATTTTATTTCTGGATTGTTAGTAACTGATGTAGTTCTAGTTAATTTATTATCGATGAAAAACTTTTGAAAATCTTTTGTTAAAAATTTACCCAACAATTTAAATATTTTTAAATTACTTGTCCCTGTTTGATAACTTTATTATAGAACCGGATTATTGACATATGGGAATATGACCCTAAAAGGTATTTTATCGCAATCGGAAACAATGTTAAAGCGGGTAAAATGTAAGTGTCACGTTTGTTGATACATTGACTGTGTCAGTAAATAATGAGCTGTTGATATTATCTATAATCTTTTCTGCATAACTATTTGTAAACCCCTGTTTAGTAATTCTGTCGTATTTGGTTAAAAGAAAAAACCTGTTTCAAATACTTAGAAATCCTAGGTGTCGGTATTCCAGTGCCGTTATCACGTAATACGTCGTTGAATGTTGAATTTCGATTCCCTATAAAAATAACTCACACAAGTAATAAAGAAAGAAAGTATTTGCGTTCGATATCCTACTGCTGAAAAGGAAGCCAGTAGACAGACAAATGAGATAGTTTCCACACAAGCTTCTTCTTTGGGCAAAGTCAATTTGAAAATCGAACAGCGACAGTCGGTCTATATCTATACCTTCGTTCAAAATCCACCCCGAGGAAAAACGGACAACGTAATCAAAGAGAACACGAACTCCGGAACACAGGCCAACTTCCATACACACATACGCTCCCCGAAGTTTCGAAGGATTTGTGAACAATATGCGCGCGCTCTCGTGAGGGAACGTCAATAAGCGAAACTTGATCCGTTCAAATAGACTCGGAAGGGAGATGGACTAGCGATGGTAGATTCGCATGTGATTCGTATGGGTTCTGAAATGACCCGTGGGTAAGCGGCAGAATTGTTGTTAGGTGCAGTATAGTCGAAAGCGTCAGTTGATGAGAATTCAGATTGGAGATTCAAAGTCGCTGAAAAAGTCGTTTGACAGTGCAACATATACGAGTAATAGCGCGTAAATGTTTTATTTTAATGTGAAAACTTAGTTCTTTTATTTAGATATCATATAGAAATCTACTGCTGCAGAGTAAATATTTATTAAACATTATTATCAAGGCGCATCATGTGTTTTAAAAATTTAAGCAATCTGAAAAATAGTACGTAGATAGATTCAGTATAGATTTAAGTATACTTTAATCATATTAAATTCATAATTAAACATTACCAACAAGTATAGTGAAGCTAACTAAACTATAGTTTCGTAACGCGTTAGACTAGAATATTATTACAGAGATTCCGCGGAATTTCGTACAGTTTTATTGAGTAGTATATTTTATAAATTTCTATTCTTTTTGAGCTTCGCGAATGCAGATAGTTGAGAAGAAGGGAATGGACGCGATGCGTGCAGTATATTTGCCTTCGGCAGACACCCACATGCTTCTTTCTCAATGGGAGATTGATAGCTCGCCGCGAGTTAGGCTGATTGTTCAATTTCCCGCTGCACAATGCGACAATATTTATGTGCCTTTGAATTTATTTGCACGGCAAACTATGATGTAAATTATTACGCGGCTAGTCATTTTATCGTTCGTTTGACATTTAGGTCAGGAATTCCTACAAATTAAGATTTGTTCTATGTAAATTGTGGAGGAAATAAAGACGGTTTAAAACTTTGTAAAATAGACTTCTAACAGTTTTCAATTGTTATATTTTCGAAAGCACTTCAATAAATATATAAATGCACCATATCATGCGTTGGAAAATAAATTAGGAAATGTTTTAATATTAAAAGTGAGATTTAATGAGAAAATAAGTACTTACCCTCCATAAGAGGTTTTCACGTATTTCTTATACAAAATAGTCTGCTTAATATTAATGATCCTAACTCAGTATCAACATTGTATGATAATAGTTGCAAGTACGGAAAAAATTGAATGGCCAGGTGGCGCAATTAATTTGAAAACGCGTCAAAAGAGAGAACAGCGAGAGGTCCGCGCGTGGGAATGGCGCGTTGGACATTATCGCGCGCGCGCCCCTCTAACGAGACTGTTAGCGCAAAGGAGTGCCCGCACCGTCGACTGAAATTACGTGCGTTGGAGAATTGAAAAAGCGTACGACAACGAGCGATTTTTATTACGCAAAGAGAGAAAAAACGGAGAATGTTACATCGTTTTAAAAAACAAAGAATCTAAGACAAATGTCATTACGGGCCAGTGTTTTACTACATTTGTAATATTGTTAAATCGTAGGCACAATCATTATCTGTTATACGAATGGCAATTAAACTGATAATTAGATTTTAAAATTGTTTAAATTAAATGTTAATTTAAAATGTTTTTCTAACTGTTTAATATAATGTAAGGCATTAGCAGTAAATTTATTAGACTTCAAGTTTGTTGAGAATCGTGTCTGTAAACCACGTAAAAGACTTGAAAGCGCCGAAGTGCATTATTTACGCACGCCAGCGCTCAGCCGACGTCCTTTGCACTTCTCTCTGTCTCTCGGTCTCTCAGTGCTTCGCTGCATCGATGATGTCGTCGCGACGACCTAACAAGCCGTTCCTCGCTACTACACCATACCTACCTGACAATGCCCGCGCGTCACGGGAAGACTCTGACTCGATCCTGCATTTCTCGAAAATACAATCCGCTCTCGCGACTTTGCAACTCGATTCGAGTCGCGCGAGAAAACTCGCTCCTGCGTCTTCTTTTGTCTCTCCCTCTCTCTCCTTCATCCTTGCGTTACCTTTGTTTCTCTTCTTTTTTTTCTCGCCGTAATCGCAAGGAGTGGCTAGGAGATCTTTATGAGAAACGCGACCCTTTGGATTGCAGTGTGCTTCCGTTTGCGCGAGTAAATTATTGTAATTTCAATGGGAACTTTCCCCCATTTGTGAAAAGTTGCGCTGCTCAACAGCTAAGTAAGACTTTTAATAGAAGCTGTTGTATAATGGTTGGATTTTTGCATAATCCCTGGATTCAACTTCGAAAGTAATGCATGTAGTTTGAAAGAAGTATTCGAGTAGTTATTCTCATAATATCCAAGATGTAATATATGTGCAATCTTTAGAAAATTCCGTGTACAAGTATTTTTTACCATTTTTATTTTCTTCATTTTACCGTTATTAATATCACCATTTCCTTTATCCCGTGATATACGGTTTGTCATGTCTTTTACAGGTATACCAGCTCGAACTAAAAAAGCTTCTTTTCCACTTGGTATAGGCCGCATATTTCATGAGTAGCCATAAACGATTGCCATAATCCGAAGGCTGACGATCGTGCAATAACGACGCATTCAGCGCGCACATATACATCCATTCTTACCCTATATTTCGCCGAAGGTGAAGAAAAACGCCAGTAGTAAATAATATTTCCACAATCCCAGCAATATTTACCTATCTGTCAATGGGCCACGCCACTTTCCTGGCCAATTAAAGTCGAGCAATATACCGAGCGAGAGGAAAAATAGCGTTGCACAAAAAAAGAAAACGTCACCGACAAAACGAAGTCGCAACGAGGGGCGCGTTTACCGCGAATGGCGCTGTATAAAGCCCCATGATCCGGCTCGTTTCTTCCTCTCTCTCTCTGTCTCCCATTTCCACCCTTGGAAATCCCCGCTTATGACTGTGTATACACACGTAGACACACACAGAGACAGACAGCAGCGTCCTAAGTCGATCTTGAGGGAAAACAGCCGGAGCATTGTGCAGCAGACGAGCGAGCTAGACTACAGCATCGCGCGCGATCGCCGCCCGCCTTTCTCGGGAGGATAATGACTCTTTGTTTGCCGCTGAGCTTTTCCCTCCGCTCTCCTCTCTCTCTCCCTCTCTCTCTCTCTCTCTCTCTCACTCGCTCTCTTTCGGCGCGTTTTTCTCGCGAACCCGTCGGCCCGCTTTTATATATATATTTCAGTTTTATTATACGTCGACGCGATTCGCACAATGGGCCGGTGATATCAGTGCGCCCGCACCCTCCCACGAGGCCGTTCCTTTGAGAAGCTGAAATTAAGAGAAAGAGAGAGAGAGAGAGAGAGCGCGCGCGAGTGAGGGCTGGTCTACTGTCAGGGGTGCCAGAAAAGGAGAGAAAGTTCGCGTCGAGCGTTTGGCATATTAGAGGCCCACTGATTTCTGGAGATTTCGACACGCTCGTTTTTACTTTCCAGGGGCCTTCTTTTAACTTGATTACCCGCGAATTGAGATGTCTGATAAAATTCAGTATAAAACGAACATTCATATTTTTTGGTATATAAATTTTAGAAAAAGGAAGAAACTACAAAATTGAATTTGAAATGTTCAAATGCCTGACGAAGGTTTTCTGAAAAACCTTCTTTTATGAAAAATGTCAGTAATGCACGGAGGTTTATGTCTGTTTTACATCCTCTTAGTCATAAGGACCTTGTAAATAAAATAATGTCGGCACTACACAGTTTGTGTTTGGGAAGAAAAAAAATTAAACTCATCATTTTGAAAATAAGAAATGGAGTAATATATTCATAGTTGTTAAATTATAATCAATTTTATTTAAATAATCAAAACGCTTATAAAGCAAAAAGATTATTTTATCATTACAATGTAAGATATTCGAAGTGTGCAGTTGAGAATGCCGCAAGCCTAGCTCGAATAATTATTATTGACCTCGGGAACTCGAAGAACTACCTTTCTTGTGCAGAAATGTGCAACTTCGTAATGGATGTTAATTGGTTTAATGAATGCTAAAAATAACGGCGTCTTTGATGAGGTATGAAAAAGCTCTCGATGGCATATATTTGAAAATAAAGCAACACACTTCTACACATTAAGAAAATCGTTATGAAACCTTCAGAAAAGAAACATCGTTTTTTTAACTTTAATTTGCGTGAACCTTTCTTTCGATAATTTTATGCATTAATACCTGTCTTAAACTTATATCTCATAGGAATCTACATTCTTTTATACTTACGAGCTCTATCTCTCAATGTTTCAGGAATTCTCGCAGCTAACGAAAGAACTAACAACAGCGCGCGAGAGCATCCTCGAGAAGGAAGAAGAGATCTGTGAACTGAAGGCTGAGCGCAACAACACGAGGGTGAGTTTCTCGAAGTGCTAATTGCGATGGCTTATTTTCTATGAAAAAAAAGGTAATATCAAACAAGAGAATTTGACGAAGTGAAAATGATTTTTTTTAATAAAACTTAAAAGTTCTAAGCATATACACATGTATTAGTCACTGCAGAAGTCACATAAATTCGATAAAAACAAAATTCTATAATTTACACCAATCTGAGCTAGCAGAAATTTGTTGATTTAGTATAAATAATGTTAAATACATTATGAAAAAAGTTCAATAAAAATTACAGAAAGTTTCGTAAAAATTACCATACTGCCTCGTGAAGCTATCACAGACTTAACAACCTAACATATTATCATACTTTACAGGAAATTTTACAACACAGTGAATTTTCTAGTATATCTAGAATGTTTCCTTATTAAGTATGGTTTTTACAATGTGTGGTAGCTTTATGAGACCATGAAAATTTTTTATGAAACTTTTTATTATTTTTAGTAAACTGTTTTCTCAGTGTTTTATAATACCGTCATGACCCTGGTCGAAATTAGTCCATGAAACAATCGTCAGAAAAGGAGAAACTGGGCATTAAAAATGACTATAGTTGCTAGACACAAGTATAACTCTTTTTTCAATCCACTTCTCCCATTTTATAGAATGGCCCGAACCTCAAAATCTTCTCATTAAAATTTCATAGTAATTTAATTATATAATGAAAAATTTATACTCAAGAGATAATTTACCGGGATGTAAACGAAAATTAGTAGTTTTTGCACTATTTGCAGCTTTATTCTGTAAGATATAAACCCAAATCGTTATTTTAGACTCTATCTCTCTCATTCATCGCATCAATGATAAATCGCTAATTGTCACTAGATTTTTAATGGCTCCATTAGTTAGCTATTTTAACTGGCATTAAAATGACGAATGAATAGATGGTACGAAATTCAGAGCATTTTTTCGGCCAATAAATGTGAAAAATAGGTTGAATAAAGCTTTAGTGTTATGGTAGAAAAGTGGAGTCAATTTTTTGCCATTTTGGTTCAAACTTGTGATTTAAATTTGTACCACGGGAGTAATGCTTTACTGCTTTAAATTTAAAAATAAATAGGGAATGGCAGACTGTGAAAAAATTATTTATTTAAATAATACCTATATGTAATATCATGGAATATAAAAGACGTGTTAAAAAATTCCATATTTTGAAATTTCGATTAATATTTTACGTAATAGAAAATATATGATTTCATAGTAGCTCTATGTAAATATTAAAAATAGACCATAATAATTATACGTGCAATTTTTGTGGATTCTCACATGACGCCTCGCACTATAGGGCAACCCCGTCGTTTCTCATCTCTCGAGATTGCAATCTACATCGAGATTTTTCCCTTCGTAGTTCATACGCGCGCGATTATATCAATGGGCAATAATAAATGAGTACGCGCGCAACAAGTCCCGTGCCCACGGAGAGAAGAAAGAACGAGAGCGGTGCTTAGTTCTTGACGTACTATTGTGATTGAGCTTGGTTCTTTGGTTGTGACTAATCGATACAGCTCGGTGCTTGCGTTTGTATATATAAGAAGAAGGAATCATAAACCATCACAGCTATTCCAGTTGAAGTTTGTTATTTTGTTCAAATAGTATACTGTAAAAATTATTGTTTCAATTTCAAAATGATACGAATTTCCGACATATTAAAGTATAAAGTATTCAATAAGGTCTGATTGCATTATTAAAAAATCCAGCTCTAATACTATTGTTTGACTTACATAATCAACTTAAATTCGCTCTAATGAATTGTGAAAAGCATCTATAGTCCATTGCATAATTAGCGTAGCTTAACCCTCTCCCCGCGAGAGAGCACGAATTATATACGGAAGCTGCGTATTTTGGATGAATTAACTCGGCTTTCCGCGCCGGAGGGTTAATGATCCTCGTTGCTACTAATTTAAAACGCGGCCTAGAAGTAATTTGCTTATCCGTCGTTAACGTTAATCGCTTTAAAAAGGCGAGAGACCGCGCTCAACTTCTTCAATAATCGCGCGCTGAATTGATCCTCCAGCGGATTGACGCGCGTTGAATGCAGCGCGAGTGCATTAGAGAAAGGTCGCACATGAGATTTATCTAATTCGATTATTCAAGTAACATGTGTAACGTTACGAGAGGTTAACGAACTTTATCTGTGCGATGCAATAATTGTACTATTTATTTTCATCTATGATTAAATCTATTAACCTTATTGCATATTCACATCCTGTGTAGAGATTTAGTTTTTATACCTCGCTAATTAGGAAATTGATACTAAATGTCCTTCACTTTTCTCTCTATTAACAGAAAATAATAGTCATAGTGCAAATATCGATACTCGCTCTGTTACATTGAAGATAATTTCGCATTAGTTAAAAACTAGTTCATTGAAGATTATACTTATCCCTGCGAAGTAAATGCGATTGTCGCATAAACAGAATAGCATACATTATGTCTGATTGAATTTAAACAAGTATATAATAATGAATACAACCATGTATTATAATGAATACAAACTTTTTTCATTTTTTGTATATAACATGTTCAATATAAATTTTATTAATGGAAAATTCATTTAAAAATATATGTATTAAATAAATCTATATTATTATGAGGCATTTTACGATCAAACGTTTACGTCTATCGAGGTTTAATTAACTCCCGCGTCGCGAACCTGTAGTTCTCCATCAGCCAAGCAAAAAAACGAGTCTACATTATTCCAGTAATAAGATTATTTACCAATTTTATAAACAAACGGTGTTACCGTACGCGAATTGAGTGCCCGAGAATCTGCCAAAATATCTGATTTCGAAAAGCTTTTGAATAAACTGTCCCCCTGTAACTTGTTGAACCATGTGTAAGTAGCAACTCCAACTCGGAGACAGTTCGTCGACAAACAGTGTAATGAATGAAAAGCAAAGTGCGGCGATATATGTATATCCCAATGAGCCAAGTACACTCGAAGTGGGGGCAAATGAAGCGCGAGGAAAAGAGTGCCGATAAGAGTCGAGCCCTATTGTCTTTTGGTTTGCAGCTTCTGCTGGAACACCTAGAATGCCTGGTCTCGAGGCACGAGCGCTCGCTGAGGATGACCGTGGTCAAGCGGCAGGCCGCCGCTCAATCGGGCGTCTCCTCCGAAGTCGAGGTGCTCAAAGCCCTGAAAAGCCTCTTCGAACATCACAAGGCCCTGGACGAGAAGGTACGTGACACTTTTGTCTATCTGTTTTCTCTCTCTCTCTCTCTCTCTCTCTTTCTCACACTCACTCTCTCGCTGTCTCGCGCGGCCTCTTTACCGCGAGACGAGCAACAAGCGGCGGACGCGCTGAAAGGGATGAGTCGATAAAACGAGCGCGACTTTTCTTTGTCGCGCGACGTAAATATGTCGCTATTTTTTGAAACTTGGACAGTTGGAATCTCCTTTCTTGTGATTCACTTTTTTTTTTAAATGCGAAAGTGTGTTACTGGAACTGGTCTTTCTGAACGATGAACTCTAGACTTTTTCGCCCGTTCTTACTGCGCTACATTCGCCTGAATAAGTTCGATTCTTTTTCGTTGAAAAATGTATATGTGCCTAAACAAAGTTAAATGCATTCTTTTTGCATAATAAAGGTAAAATATGAAAGTCAGACAGACAGGAGGAATTGTGATTAATCCTGAAGAGAATGTAAAGTTTTATTGATAAAAAATATATGAGGAGAATTGTGTATAGGTAAGCCAACAACATGTTGAGTAGGTACAATGTATGATAATAAACTTTTGATTACTGCATCTAATTTTTAATAAGCGAATGCAATGTGAAAGGAAATTGATCAGAAACTAGGATAATGCTTACTTATATTATCAATGTAATACGGTACGTACATTCTCTGTGATAGTTCGTTTAGTATAGCCATTACCGTTCTAATGATAATTAATGTGCTGTGTAAAGTTAGATTGTTGCATTACCTACAGCATCATTGCCTTGAATATATAGCTATTTTCGTAATTACTCGTTTGAGAGATAATAAATATTAAAAAAAATGTTATTCTTGATCAATGCTATATGAAAATTAATATTATATATGAAACATTAATCTAACATAAGTTATTTCCAGTTGATTTCCTATTTTAAAGTAAATTTCAATGTTACAGTTCTTCTTCTGAAATATAGTAATGCACAGATTTAAATTTTGAACGGAAACAAGAGAGCAATATAGCTTTTGTAATTAGTAAAAGCACAATGTATTTATGAAGTCAATAGACTGATTTTAATGAATAGCTTAATACCTTTTATCTGATTTGCTATTATGCAATAAGAATAGCATTATTTGCTTATATCATTATATCTTTAGCTCACAAATATAGTACGAGTCTCAGTGCAAGCCGCAATTTCCTAATCTCAATTTTCATGTGCGAGCAGGTACGCGAAAGACTGCGCGTCGCCCTCGAGAGGAATACGAGCTTGGAGGAAGAACTCGGCCATACCAAAGAAGAGGTAAGGAATACAAACAGAATACATATACGAATCAAGAAGCCATCGCTTCGTAACGTTTCGCGGACAAGTTTCGAGAAATTGTGCAGAAAAAAGAACGTACACGCTCGACAAAAACCTATAGGAGAGAAAATGACTTTTTGTCAGAAGCATCGTCGATGCAATCAGGACGGCGCGGTTATCGTAAACAGATATACCAGCCGCTAGACGGAATGATAAATTTTTCGCCGAGTCGTGAATAAGTTGCGCAAGTGCCGTCCTCCGTTTTTACGACGAAGAGCTGTAAAGACGACGACGGACGATCATGTGAGAAAAAAATCTGTCTGCGCTAGACGTGTGACCTTGGAATGTGATTTTATGTCTTAGTTGAAAAAGTTGAATTTCGTTAAAGCTTTTTACTGCGGGTAACTGCAGCTTCAAGAGGTTGACTCAAGAATTATCCTCGTGCAATACTGTTGTACAAGATGTATCAGTAAATAGAGAAAATGTTACCATTTCCTTAAATTCTAATTAAGTACAACAGATAATAGATTTTAATACATTAATTCAATGTGCTATTTTACGCCTTTGATGCAATCCTCGACGATTGCAACTTAACGGCAAAGATTTTAATTGCGTGAGTAATATGAAAAGGAATGCAGCAATAGCAATTCAATTCCAAGCGAATCGCACACCGTTACTATCACAATTATAAAGCGCTTAAACTAAAGAACTTGCAAAGTGGAAAACTGGGCCACTAGTTCAATTGAATATGAAATTCTTTCCAAGAATCCCCCCAAGAGGTGCTACAGAATTAAATTCGCGAGACAAGCGAATTTGGCTAAATTGATTTTCCTTTTGTATAATTTTAACGGAACTTGAGACTTTACTAATTTAATAACCAAAAATTATTGGATGACGAAACGTCGCTTTTAAATCTTACAATTCGAAGCAGTTGAATAATTTTTCTTGGTCATCGAAAGGCATCAATTGACAGATCGCAATAAAAACTTATCGGTTGCACGAAAGATAACATATAACTATAATTATACGATTTCCGTGTACAGCTCCAGCAGTACAAGGCGAGCGGTCAGGGGTCGAAAACTCTGGAGGACCGGCCGAAGGAGAACGGCCAGGCCGACGACAACCAGCAACAGCAGCTACAGCAGTCGCAACAGCAGCAGGGCAAGGTAAGGGAGCCGAAAGCCGAACAGACAGACGCATACACTACCTATACATTAACCGAGAGCACTGTGTATACGTCTATATACGCGACGTACACACACATCACCTATAAATAGAGTGACGCGAGCGAGCGCGCAAGTGGAGTTCGTCTTCTTGACCCTGCCGCCATCGATCACACCAACACGTGCCACCCACATACTGACATACCTCTCTATCTATCTAACTAACTCTCTCTCTCTCTCCCTCTCTATCTCTCTCTCTCTTTCAGTAGTGTTATTTCTTTTTTATTTCTTTTTTAGTGTCCATATATATGATGCATCTTACCAGGATATTCCGTCGTCATATATCGCATGATCATGTTTTTAGTCATTGCGTGTACACCGAAGAAAGTCCATTTACGCTTATTATACTTATTCAATTTGTAATAATAAAAAAGACTGCAAGAAAAATTATTGCATCTATAGACAAGTTTTATTATGTCTATCGTATAAACTCAAAACGTTTCAAAAAGAGAACGATTATTTAACGTGAACATACCTATCAATCGAGAAACGAATTGAAGAGAAAGAAATGGCAAGAAACTCCCCGGGGATAGCGTATATATTCCGAATCGCTAGAAAGTATGGTATTTTCAAATGGATTTTTTTTCGGTGCATGAATCTATCACCATGAGCCCCCCTCTTATACCGTTTGCTATCCCGCCTCCGAGCGGATTCCGATTTCCTCTCATTAATATTTATGGGAATGCATAGTGAAGCCGCTGTAAGCGGCAATAATCGTTTCGTGACTTTTCACTGAATTATAAACGTTGTGCATTATGTTGTGTGACACTCCATTGTATTGTACATCACACAGATCGTTTGTATATTTGTTTTTCATACACACCTTCTCTGACTACCTTCTTTTTGTTTTCTTTACCTTTTGAAAGAGAAATCACATAGGTGTTGGTTCTGCTAATGCCATAGTATGCAAATATGGATCGAGGAAAGGTGTAATAATGTAAATTAGAATATGAATAGCATCTAACATCTTAACAGTTTTTGTTGTAAGTGCTCCATGTTAGTAATGTCTTAGTCGAAACAAGTATTTTTCTTTTTAATTGTAGAGTGTATTAAGCAAATAAAGTATTATTTTGTGCATACAAAAGCTAGTTCATTTTTAAAGAAAACATTTCATATACAGTCATTTTTCAAGTGAAAATAATCAGTTATAGAGTCGTAAACTGTTTACCTATTCGAAGTCAATTCTTCACAATTTAGTGTATATTTGTAAAATATAGTAACAACCGCAGGTGACAATCAATTATTTTTCCTCTCCCATTTATGAAACGATTTTTCTTATAGTTTTTATCAGCCCTAGACGTTCACTAATTTTAAGATGAAATTCTGTTGTATAATGCTTTGACATAGTAATGGTATATCGTTTTACGTAAATGGGAGAAGAAAATTGTGGATTTCCATAAAAGTTATGATTCTGAAAAAGACTAAACTTGCAACTGTAAATAAATGAAATTGTTAGAAAAATTACTCTCACCCGATCGACTTCATAATCGCTCATTGCACCCCCGATATTCGTCTCGAGTTTACCCCGCGGGCATATCTCTCAGCAGCAACGGCGGTATCGCAAAGCAGTCGTAAAAGCATAATACGCGGGTAGTGGCGCGGGTCGCTTGGGTGTGGGAAGGGCGGGAAAGTGCGGCAAGCTCATTTTGAAATGCAGTTGTCTGTTGTTCTGCGACGGGTGCAGAGCCCGAGCGAGCCGCCGTCGGCGACGAGGGAACAGGTGTCCAGGGCCTCGGACGCCAGCGCCAGCATCTCGAGCCGCTTGAGCAACGGCGCGCTCGAGCCCGCGGACCAGGAGTCGGCCACGAGGCTAATAGACTTGCAGACGACCGTCGACAAGCAGGTAGGCGATGGACGGAGCCGGCAGCAGGCGCGCGCGTCAAAGATGATGTAGGCTGTATACCGGGGGTTAGACTCCGTGGCCGAGATTAGACAATTTTGCCAAAAGATTATCATTATTTTGTATTTTTCTTCATTTGGGGGAAAAAGAGCCTTAGAAATGAGAATGTACTAGTTGACTTCTTTTTCTTTTTTTTTGGTTAACAAATCTTCTATTAACACTCTACTAACACACGATGCACGAACGTAAATCTATTTAGACTGTAGCACGAGTGCGTTATTTTTCATTTTTTTCTTCAATTTATAGTCTGTCAATATATACTAACTACAAATGCTTCAACAAATACACACGTACACATTGTTTTGTTACTAGTAACATGTTACCATGCAATTTTGCGGTTCGCATGGCTGTTGCGCTGTCACCGCACAGGGTCGATTCTTCGACGAAAATCGATATAATAATTTGCAACACACGCTAACGGAAAAGTGCCGCATTTCGCCGAGATTCATTCATGTATTTCTCTATAAAATATTCTGCTGCAAATAACGTATAATACATATGTATAAAATATGTCAATTGTACAAAGCTAATTAATAGATATCACCGAATACTTTTTAGTAGCTTTCTGCTGTATTAATTTGCTTTTGTAATGTATATAACGGACATAAAATTCAGCATCGATTATAACGCATTGAAAAAGCAACGTTTCATTAGTGCTATATATATATATAAGAATCTTCACACTCGGCACTTTGGCACAAAGGACAGATAAAGTTGGCTTATCCCGCGGTATAATGAACTGTCGAGCCTGTCTATTAACACCGCCAACTGGGCGCTTGCAGAACGTGGAGCTGAGCACGTGGCAGCGCCGAGTCGGGGAGCTGAGCGGCCGCGTGGCCGAGCTCGAGGAGAACCTGAGCAAGGCGCAGAAGGACTTCCTGAAGGCGCAGGACAGCAATCAGAAGCTGCAGCGCGACCTGCGCGAGAACGTGGCGCAGAAGGAGGACCAGGAGGAGCGAATAGCCACGCTGGAGAAGCGCTATCTGAACGCCCAGCGCGAGTCCATCAGCCTGCACGATCTCAACGAGAAGCTCGAGCAGGAGCTGCAGCACAAGGAGGCCCAGCTCAAGGTGCGTATTGCTTTAGTTCCTTCACGCCCCTTCAACGAGCTTTCGCGGTTAATCATCAATATTCCTGCTCACTTTAACGCGATCGTTTGAGCTCATCTATTCGCTCTGCGAGAATTAATAATGAGCCGGCTAAATTTATCATCGCTCGCTCGCTCGCTTCGAAAGCAGCACGCGGAACTCCTGATAAAAGATGGAGCTACTAAATAAGTCTCACGTAAATTGAATCCGCGTCATTCTTAGCCGTCGGACGCGCGCGTAGTGTATATAGGGTGACACAATCGATAAGCTGCTCTTGTGCCGAACTGAGCGTACGGGCCAATCGCGCGTAAGATAGACGGAGGCTGCGACCTCCTTTGCAAGCCGCTCGCAAATTAATAATTTTTTTCTTCTCCCCTCTCCTTTTGCAATGGGCCGACAGCTGCAAGAGGAAAAAATAGCAGCCGTGCAGCAAAAGCTGGAGCTGGCCGAGCAAGAGCTCGCGCAATTCGCCAAGCTGCCCGAGATGGAAGAGCAGCTTAAGCAGAGGATGGAGGCTCTGACGCAGGTGAGGAGGCCCAACCAGGTACGCAGGGGAATCCATATCATCACATCAATCGAAATTTTTCCTGTCTATGATCATCGCTCCTAACTGTTTATCTTTCTCTCTTTCTCTTTTCTCATTATCTGCCTCTCTTCTTCTGTCTGTCCGGTCACTACTTATACTTACGCTCCTTATCGACTTTCTTTCCACGGTTAATTGGAATCAAGTTAGAGCTAAACTTCTTCGAGAGGTGTTTCGCGTTGAGAATTTCATTTCTTCATAGTTTTCATCGGTTGTCACTTGATTCAATGTTTTAAGAAGCATTCAAAGTTCTTCAAACTTTTTAGAGAATTATATTAAAAAAAAGATAATCGTTTTTAATCAGACTTCGGAATGTTTGATAAACCATACGAATTTATAAATAACAACACTTATATCATTGATCTGGATATTTTATAGTAGAAAAGAAAAGACTTTATTTTAACATATAAAAAAATTTTTTTTGAAATATTAATAAAATGTTTATCGATTAAAAACGGAACTCTAGAGCTTATTAAGTCCAAACAATTCGTTTATTGGGATTTAACGTGCATAAAACTTTTTTCATGCCTAAAAGTCTGGTAGAAAATCGCGCATTCCAAGTGTGATTTGAAAAGGAATGAATAATCCATTTATTCACAGTTTAGCGAAAAAAAAATTTTGTGAATTCTCCTTCTACTATTAAATTCATACATTGTAAAACTTCTTGGCATATGTAAAATGATATTGAGAACATTTAATGTTAAATTACAAAATAATGAATATTTACAATTTAGATATAATTGATATAAAAAGAGCGCGCATATTTGAAGTAAAATATTAAAAATATAATCATTTTTAACTGTGTTGTGCACGACTCGAAATGCACAATTACCTACCCAACTTTTAAGCATATAAAAAGGCCCTTTCGTGCACTCATTGAAAAAAATACGGTGTGTAACACAGGAAGTAGAGCTATTCCAGACTCTGGTGAGGTGTTTTCAGCATTCATCTCCGTCTCGGGCGCTTCGGCACCCTCGACTCCAACTCATGCTGATCACCTCACCTTTGCTTGTAATCTTAGCTCAATTTTGCCCCCTTGTTGCACAATGTACTATTATGTCATTAGTTTAATACATTTATATTTAAATAATGGATCTCGTGAAAACTTTAGTTTCAGCAATTAGTCTCTGTACAGATCTAAAACTCATATTTGCCTTTAAGATGCTCGTTCAAATTTTCGAAATAAGTTTCGTATGGTTTATTTTATGAAAAACTCACGAATCGAATACAAATTTATCTGACATAAGTGAAAATGTTTTGAATCTCTTTTCTTTCAATCACGATTTATACTGTTTTATGTGTTTTGCACAATTTGCACAAAAACATTTTCACTTGAATTTTTTTATTTATACCACCAGGTAAGTTTTAAGAATTCCTTAACTATCTTTACATGTTTTGATATTTTTTTGTGGCCATAAATTTGATTTTTCGTCCTTTTCATCTTTAAATTCTCATAAACATATTATCAGACGTTAGCAAATATCTTAATAAAAAATGCATATTATTTAAAAGCAGACTGAAATTGAAATTAAAATAAAAACAATTTTTTCACAAAAATGATGAACATGTACGAATTGAAAAATTATATTTATCTATAGGTAATATATTAAACTCTCATTCAGTACAATAGATTCATTATATTCTTCATGGTGATATATTTATAAGCAATTTGAATTTTCATAAAAAATAGCGTTTATTTTATTATTAAGGTGTTACATCGACCTGAGAGATCAAAAAATCTTATTTTACAAAATAGAAAAAATCTTTGGAATTTACTAAGTATAATATGAGAAAATTCACAAAAAATTTACATTTTAGCGGCCTAAAACTGGTCAAATCTTTTTTTTTCGGCTCACCTTCTTCCTGACGCATTTTTTCTTCTTTCTTATGTCACAAAGTATACGGGAAAAGTTTTGTACAATTAAAAACATCTAGCGATACATTTTTTTTATAGGTTGAAATTTTTTAAGAAAATGGACGAAAAGTCCTCTTCTTTAAACCGAAACCATTTATAAGAAAAATACGCCTGATGAAGTCAGCGCACCTATGATGTCGAAACGTCGTTTTGATAAAAGAAGCAAAATTAGAGTTTTTCAACACCCAACTCATTTGGCCCTACAAGATCGACAAAAATTTACAAAAACAGTACAACATGGAGGGCGAAAAGAATGATCTAAGAATTTTCGAAACCATTATTCCAGAAAAGCTCTAAACAAAGTTAAAAAGAAAAATTGATACTAGAAAATTAAATATTGTTGATTGTTTTAAAGGTTAAATGAAAATTTAAAAATTGTTATAACTTTCAAAAGTTATAAGAGTTTAAAGTTAAGTGTAGAAAAGGCATAAAAATACTGGCAAAGTCGGGGCTACCGATTTGTGTATTTTTATGCTTTTTCGATGCTGAACTTCGAACTCTTATAACTTTTGACGGAATCGAAATTTTTTAATTTTCAAAAAAGTAAATGAAAGGTCTTTCTTTCTAGCATCAATTTCTTTTTTTTAAACTTTGTGTAGATCATTTCTCGGATAAGTGGTTGAAGTTTAAAAAACGGGATTTTTTGCCATTTTCTCAAAAAATTTCAACTTTAAGAAAAAATGCGTCATAAAGCCGTTTTTAATTGTATTCGATTATTCCCTTATACTTTGTGACATAAGAACAAATAAAAACCGTCGGGAAGGTGGGACTTAAAAAAAAAATTTTGACCAGTTTTGAGGCCTCCAAAATTGTAAATTTTTTGTGAATTTCCTCACACGTTAAACTACAGAAAATTTTTTTTTTGTAATTTTAAATGCAAATGACGGTTTAATAGCATGTCGAAAAAATGCATGTACTTTGGAGGTGCTCCGCGGCTGGCAGCAGAACAATGGTAATTCGCTACTTAAAGCAAAAAGAAATTTTTTTCATTTTCAATATTAGCTTTGCTACTCAAGTACTTACAATTATTAACAAAATTTTGCTCAAAAAATTGATTTTATTATTTTAGTCATAAAAAAGAAAAAATTAGTAATAATCTAACTATTAAAAAGCCATAGTTAAACTTTTAAATAAATTGGATAAATATTAACAGGTTCAGTGCGGCCTAAGCCAAATATGGCTCACGAAATTGGCCATACTTTTGATTGCTGTAAAAAAAAACTTCTAAAACTTTTTCCCATAACGCTTGTCATATCAGAAATGATAATACACATCATTAGGAATAACTAGAATTGAAAATATTTTGGATTTCTTTTTATTATTTGTAAACCTATCTATTTTTTCTTATACATTATCCGCACTCAACCTGTTGATCGAGTTCCACTGTCAGCCGATTTCAAAAACATAGTTCTGCGAGAAAAACGCGTTTAAAATTGAATATTTATGATGCTTACTGTGCGTCTGGTTTCGGTTTAATGATCGTGCTGCTGTTCTATGATTTTTTTAATTCAAAAGCAAACAAAATATTAATATCTCAAAATCGACGGCTGAGAGGAAGAAGATCGTATCTCGACGCGCGGATGAAGAACGACGTATCTTGGCGCGCGGATGAAGAACGACGTATCTCGGCGTTTTAACAGCCAGTACACGGCCAGTATAAGGCAAAAAGCGCCGAGATACGTTGTTCTTTATCCTCGCTCCGAGATACGATGTTCTTCATCCGCGCGCGAAGATACGTCGTTCTTCATCCGCGCGTCGAGATACGTTCTTCTTCCTCTCAGCCGTCAAAATTGTCATGAAGATGTAACTCCTTAATAAATGACTTTTATAGAGATTAAAGGAAAGCAAAATT
The DNA here is from genome assembly GCA_030522985.1 of Torymus sinensis. NCBI lineage: Eukaryota > Metazoa > Arthropoda > Insecta > Hymenoptera > Torymidae > Torymus > Torymus sinensis. The sequence continues at coordinate 9,930 of JAPYZP010000483.1, read as the reverse complement.
AATAAAAATTATTGTTTAATTTTAGAATATTACATAAAGCATGTTTTATTACTTAACTATATCTATTAAATATTATTAATAATAAATTTTCAGTCACAATCAATTGAATCATTAAAATGAGAAAGTAAAGGCAACTATATCTTATCAAATTTTTTATCGATATTATAATCATTATTGTAATTGTTCTCAATCAAGCAGGATAGTACACTATTTAACAAATGAAACAACGCAAATTTTAATTTAAATAGCATTTATTAATAAAAGAAATGAAATTCTCCGAGTTACTGATGGTTACACTTCTCTTAATTTGCATATAGTATATAAAAATAAAATAATTATTAACACATTATAAATTAACGTTGGGTTAATAGGTTTTTATCAGTAAGCATATATCATCTCATCAATCAAACTCATAATCATAATCATTCTCTCTTTCTCTAACTTTTTCCCGTCTTCATTCTATCGTTTTATTATTTTCTATTTTTTGTCATTGTCCTTAATGGTTTCAATGTTCATAGCGAATAATCACCGATGTGTGCTGTTTAGAGGAATTGATGACTGTATTTGCTATGTATCATAGTCATCGGTTCCTACACGTAGATACACAACGGTAACACGCACATCAAACATTTCACTGAACATTCTTCCATCATCACATTCCATCAAACAAACATTCATCTTATCACTATGAAAAAAATTCCCTTGCTGTGCTGTTTTTTTATCATTAATATTTATAGGAATGCATTTATGGTATACGATATCTTTTTGCTTCAACTAATTTCATTTCTTTTTTTATGTAGTACAGAGGTGTAAAAGTCTTCTACTATGGTATCTATTTCTTGCTCTCAAAATCAGTAGAAATTGCTTCTATTCTCAACTATATGCTATATTTTATAAATACACTACAAATGCTTTCTCAGTTTAAATATCTCCTCTTTACAATAACTTTCAAGTCTACTAAATTTTCTTTTTTTTTTATAACTAAACGTTGTATATACTATTTATGTCTAAGCAGAGTAGCTTCATAAAATTTATTAAGCTTACTATCAATTTGAAAAAGAAATAAACTTTTATTTTAATTTATAATAATCGACTTTTACATTTCTAAAGTTTCTAATTGAATTTGATTACCTTGATTATGGCCACCATAAATTATTTTTATACTCTTATACATTGAACTCTTGTACATATTTACAAATACAACTATTTTAGTTTTTGTAGAGTAAACACGATTAAAACTATAACCTCTGGCTTCCAATAATAATTTTTTATGAAATTTGGCGTGAAATTGATAAAAAAGAGAAAAAGTATACTAAAGAGAAAAAAGCAAAAAATTGCGAAGACTCAATTTTTGAACAAATTGGCTTAATAAGTAATTCAATTTCAGCCAAAGACTTGTAGTGTGTAGTATGTAAACTCTTCCCTTTGTTCTTTAAGTTTCTGATGTTTATTATTTCGATCATATATCTTTATTAACAGAATTGGTTATTCAAAATTCTATATATTTCTAATAACTTTCTACTAGCAGTAGATACTTATAATTAAAAAAAAATAATGAAATTAAAAATTTAATAAAAAATAATCGTACCTAATTTTTCAAAACATCAATTCTTTCATAAAAATTGCAATTAGCGTAATAAGCAAGTAGAAGCAATTGGCTATGTAAATACATTTCTTTGATCTCAATCTTCATTGGTCGGGGAAACAAGCTCTAAACATTGGTTGCATTCTTTTTTTGTCATACCAAGCAGGCTCAAGAACGACACGGCAGCGCAGAGGACAGAATTGGAAGGCTAGAGACGCAGCTCGAGGAGAAGACTGCGGAGGTGATGCGGCTCAATCAGAGACTGAAAATGAACGAGGAGCACAATAGTCGGCTCAGCTCGACCGTCGATAAACTCCTTTCGGGTGCGTTTACACTTTTTTTTTTTAATTATTGCAATTCTCGATAATATATTTACGTTGTTCCAGGAATAACTCCATAACGAAATAATATGTTTGACGTTCAATGTATTGGTTTACTATTTAGTCATAATGTGTAAATGCGAAATTCTGTGAAAAAACAATCAATGCTGTTGATAAAAGGGCGAGACAATGACATTAAGACAAATACAAAATTTCAGAATCCAACGAGAGGTTACAAGTGCACCTGAAGGAGCGCATGCACGCGTTGGAGGAGAAGAATGCACTGACACAGGAGCTGGAGAAGATGCGCAAGGTCGTGGACGACCTGCAGAACGAGAAGGCGGAGATAATGAAGGAGCTGGGCAAGGCGCGCCTCGAGATCGACAACGTCAAGCGCCAAATGCTTCAGCAGGAGATCGCCTTCAACATTCAGCAGACGGACGCGCTGACGCGTAGCCTCTCACCCAACGCTGTAGATCCGGGCTCCTTCTCGCGCAGCGCCAGCCACAGTAGTTTCGACACGCACTCGCTGCCGCGACGGAAGCGCATGGAGGAGGAGTCGAAGGTAAGGCTCGCATGCATTTGTCACTAAAATCTGGACAACTGTTGCCAGTACGCGCGAACGAAATTGCTCCTTCTCCGAGTGAAACAGTAACAACTTTTTTCTGAATTTTTTTTCGTTTCACTAAAAAAAAAAAAAAAAAAAAAAAAACAATTAACCTATTTTTACATACTGAAACGATTTTTGTTTCAATTAAATTTTTGTCACACTCCTTTCAATAGTTCGAAGGTAAATGTCTTTTATTAGTATAGCATTAAGAGAATACTCTTAAGAAATAATAAGTTTATTTAATTATTCATTTACATAAAAGCGGTATTACGAAAGCTATGGAATCTTGCCACCAGAGACCGTTGCACTGGTGAGCATCGCAAGTATATTACAATTTATCGATTAGATATGTCATTTTTTCAATTTGCTAGCTTATAAATGAAGTCAAATCATTATCTTAATTTAATAACGCATAACGCACCCTCATGACGGTAGTGTTCATACTAACATTTGGAAAATGTTCGAATGATAACATCACTTTGTCCAGTCAATTTCTTGCATTTCACTAGTTTTCATAACTAATAGCATTGTCCTTTTTTATCCTCTTCATCAAAGTTCTCGATTTAATCTCATTGATAAAAAAGTAGAATGAAAAGACCAGAGGTCATATCGATCACAATTTATTATTTAACTTTATTTAGTGTAATTGAAGAGTTTTTTACCTTACTTCGTGTGATTGTATCAACAGAGGTATAGTAGCAGAATGTAAAATTTTCATATCTAATTATTATTTTAAGATAAAGATTGAAAACATCTACACAAGACACTCGCTATTGACACTTAAAAATATTGATATTTGAGAGAAAAAAAAGGATTACATTTGATCTGTTCTGTATGGAGAGCTATCTCTCAGGCTTCATCCACCGAAGTAAAGGTTAAAATTCTAAATAAGTTAGAATAACTGAATAGAATTTATGGTTTGTTTATCATCATTCATTATCGAATGTAAGCCAAACTAACATTCGCATTTGACTCCTTATTATCAGCGCATTTTTTACTTGAATGAAAGCTCAAACCATCATGTTTTTGCTTTTCTGAATTAGCTCTTAATATAATGTATAATACTTGTAGATAGTGATTTATTAATTCTATTACTGGTCTGAGAGAAATATTTAGTAAAGTGACTCTAAATGCGATTGGAAAATTAAAGAACGTCAGCTTTGAGGCTTGGTTTAACCGGATGTAGACGAAATTCCGTGAGCGACCTAAAAGGGAAGCGCAGAAAGCGAAAAGAAAGAAAGCTTACCAAATATTTCTCGCCGCGAACGAAAAAATGCACGCGCGAACGACAGTTATTACTTGACATTACACGTGCTCTCGCGTGAGCGGTCGATGATCAGGAGCGCCCTAACGGTCGATTGTTCCGCACGGCGCAGGGCTATATCGCGCGCACGCTGGCCGAGCAGGAATGGGAGAAGCTGCAGCAGGCGCACGTCCTCGCCAACGTGCAGCAGGCGTTCGACGTGTCGAGCGACGCCGAGGGCGACGGCGACAACGAGAGCCTGCTGAGCTGCGCCGCGGACGTCATCAGTCCGACTGGGCACGCGGACGCCCAGACCCTGGCGCTCATGCTGCAGGAGCAGCTCGACGCCATCAACAACGAGATCAGGCTGATTCAGGTACGCCGAGCGCCGCGATTGGCTGTGATGGGGCGGCAGCGCCGGCTCTCTCCTATTATATATACAGCGCGCCGCGTACTTAGATGACAACATATCTCCAAGCATACACAATTTATACAAGACGCAGAGAGAATTATTATTATACATTTTATATGTATATACACACATACATGCGTTCGAAAGAGAGTCTCTTCTTTTGTGGAACAGCAATGAGCCCTGGCAGAAAATGCTCTAGCAGCTTATGAGTGCAATTTTTCACTTTTTCCTCAGCCGAAAATCTTTTTATCTCGACGTCAATTGTCGAATTAAACGTGCAAACTCATTTAACGATCAATCAACTATAATGCGCCATAGACTGCTATAAGGTAGCTACTTAAATTGGCCTCTTTTTCTACCAGGGAGCGCATGAAGTTACTACTGTATGCAAGTTTTATAGACATGAGCCATGAATTATGAGTAGTTTACAAATGATACCTTTAATCTGTTGCTACATTGTTCTTACAATTTTTTTCTTTCTACGTTTTTTCTTTTTCAAGACTTTTTGTGAATTTTCATTTCATTTTTCTTGCTACTTATTATTTTGTATATTGCTATTTAATAACATTTTCAATCAAAATCGTTAAAGTTTAACCAGTTAGATGATTATTTTTTATTTTTTAAACTTACTGGTATTTATTGCTCTTTAATGAAATATTACTTTCTATAACGTGTTATTGATCAAATCACATGCACTACTCTTTATTAATTGGACTTTTATTGCACGTCAGATTATTATTAGTTACTTTATTTGAACTTACACAACGAAGATGCAGTGATGCTGTAATCAACATGAACAATCACGTAAAAGTTCCAAAGTATAATTTCTCATCCATTCATGTTTTAGTTTCCTTCAATTAAAGATCATTTTTGTTTCTTTATCATTTATAACAGATTTGTTTTGTAAAAGTTGAAAATTAAATTCTGATAACTGCTGATTGATGTTTGAATAAATATGAAAAAGTTGCACGTTTGCTTTGAAAAATGTAAATTGTCAAAGATTTTCAGTAAAATTTGCTTTGTAATTGTAAATTATAAATTTAAAGTAGTCCTATTTGATATTTGATCAACTACTTATAATTAATAACAATTAATGTAAATTAAAATTCATACAGTAAAATTATATTGGAAATAACAGAGAAAAAAAAATTTATAACTTTGATTATTTTTTATTTATTCATTTCACATGGCAGTCACCTTTTAAAAAGAAATTAAATAACTAGTATTTTTAACTATATTCGATGAAATTTGAAAGATAAAATTACTATGACACTTTGGCCGGACGAAAATTTCAAAATTATCGGACTAAAGATAGTCACTGAAATTCGTATTATCTTAAAAATGAACGTATAAATAGTTCGATATCGATTGGTGCATAACCGATAAGGAGATGGAATGAAAACTATCGAGTCTAAAATTTGCCGCAATTATAATCACACACGACTGCCATGTCAAAGGAACAATCATCCAGTTTCTTGTGCAAGAAACGGATTTTCTCATACATTCATAAAAACGTTTTGTTAATGCATCCTCGTAGGAGGAAAAGCAAAGTACCGAGGCGCGAGCGGAAGAGCTGGAGTCACGGGTGGGTAGTTTGGAACATATGAATTTATTAGCACGAGGCCGAAGTCTCGAACGTGCTTCTCCTCCACTTAGTGGCAGATCCACCCCAAAATCACATCACAGCCCCAACCGAGACTACTTGCACAAGTACCATACTGTGAGTAATTATGAAACGAACAACAACAACGACTACGACCTGTCTCTTTCTCTCTCTGTCTCTTTTTCTCTCGGGGCTAATTTACGTTTTTTATCGTCTAGCTGTTAGTTATTATTGCGTGTCTGAGCTTAGATATATATATATATATTCTCTCTTTCTCTCTACCTTTTCTATACATACATTACTATACTTACTATACGTAATCATCGTTCGTCTGTAGGCTTTTCGCGTTCTCTCTGTTCTTCTTGTCTCTCTGTCTCGTGTTCGTCTATATATACATATATATATATATTTCTCTCTTTCTCTGCACATGTCTTTTTACGAGCAAAAATCACTCTTAGTTCTCGTACACACTCGCACTCGATGGTGGAAAAATTGTATACTTCTTTTTTTATTTCGTATTCGTAGAGATTTTTTTACTGATTTTTTGTTTCCTTCAAGGATAATTACCTGTGATTTCTGTAAACTTTCAATTTTGATAAAAGTCGATCGCTTATGCCGTTTACACAATCACAGTTATGGTTCTTGAAACGTACTTCCACACATTGAGCGTTTGAATGAGCTTTTCAAAGTAATTTGGTGTTTAAAAGTTGGCCACCTTTTCAAAATTATATTATTCTCAAGGCATTTTATGTTTCTGCTTATCATATAAAGATGATGATTGCGAAAACTTTTATTTTAATTCGGATAAATTTGCTTCAGCTTATGTACAACGGTGAAGTAACCATTTGTAAATCTATCTCTATTAATTGCATCCTACACTATTTGAAATGTGTACTGCGAAAATTTTTCCACCACACGTATCATGACTTACCAGCAAAACCATGCATGAATTTGAAAAAGCTTCTTAGTCTGACAAAAAACCTGAATTTGAGAAAACAAAAAAAAAAAAAAATAGAAAATATAAATGCGTCCTGTGAGACGAGTGAAAAAATTTCGACGACGAGAGGCAATCGTCAGCGAGACTCTGCGCGTTCAGTGAAACGCACAGAATCAAACGAGCGAAAATTGGAACGTTGTCTTTTGTCGAGAACTGCTTGGTTGTGCAACGAGTGGTTTGGCGGACGTTGATCTTGGTGTTTCAGGCACCAGCGTCAATGTCCCCAGCACATCTTCATCAATACGCCGCGTCTTTGGCTAGTCCGGGTCAACTGTCCGAGTCACTTCCTGCGAGCCAGGTTCGTTAGTTCCTGAAAAGGACATCGTAGGACTCTTCTGTTATGTTGTTTCTGTTTTCGTTTTTCCTTTTTTCATCTGTTATTAACGTTCATCATTTCTCTGATTAACCAAATAAGACAAATGTAATGAGTGTATTTTTTTTTTTTTTTTTTAATGAATTATGTGAAAGGTAACGATTGGAAGAAAGGCATTGTTTGTTTTTCGCCAAAACTACTAGGTAGTATTCAAAATAAGAATTCTTTATACTTTCTTCCAATTCAGTTGTTTTTCATAAAATTTCTTAAATATTATTTGTACAGGTAAAGTGATACTAACTACATGATTACCCTTAAATATGTATTATATATATGTAATTCAATATTATCTTTGACTTTATGTTAAAAAGCTGTTAATAAATGAGTAATAACTTTGTGTTTTATAAAATATAAATTTGAAATCGCACTTTATCTACATAATGTTTTTATATGAATTATTTTGCAAAAGTAATACAGTCGATTTTTCCTCTCGACCGGTAAATGATTGATTAAATTAGTATGCAATTACAATGCAATAGTAGTGTCACGATATTACAGATATTAGCATTGTGACATTATGATTCGACATTAATATTATATTCGTTCTCATCGCAATAGAAGAATAGAAATATCAGCCGGCTATTTACTACGAAAGAAATTTGAATTAAATGTAATATTGCCGCAATACTTTCGGGGATCAGAAATGGATAAAAAAATATGTTGAAAAGTATTCGAGCCCTAAAAGCATTCCCTTGTTGAATCTTCAAGCGCGCGAAATGGTTCGATGGTCGAGAGAGAAAAATCGAGCTTGTAGAGAAGCACGGCCTTAGGGGCCCATGCTCGCGCGTGGGCTCGAACCGAGTGTCGAATAACGTTTTCTGCCTGTGGCAGTTGCAGCTCTCCGGCGAGGAACTCCACTCGATGTCGGAGAGGGACAGCACTGGTGGCCTGGGCAGTGGGGGCAGCGGGGCGGCCTCGCCCCTCACGGCGAGGTCCCTCAAGCTCGAGCGCGTCGTCCAGGAGCTGGCCAATAGTCAGGAAGAGCTGAGAAGGTACGTGTACGTAATCCAAGCAAAGTGCTTTTTTATTACTTTCTTCAACAATAAGTACATATCGCTTTTGTCACTAAGCGAGCGCAGTTGGAAAGGCTCTTTCGCCAGTTATTCATGTAGAACGTTCAGATGAAAATAGTTTAAGGAGTACCTTTTTACCAAACAAATCCTTTCATTTCCATTCCGCGGTATTAATGCAAACATTCCATTGTCTTTAATTATTTTTACTACTATGAACAAATAGTAAATGTTCTAAATAGAAATGCGGTATTACTCCAACTGTGCTCTGAAGATGTATTTATACGGAAAACGCATAAACCAAAATTTATTTTCACTGATGATTACGTGCTATTTCTGCAATGAACTTAGTGTGATTAATCTCATTTAATTTTATTGCTTAAATTTGAAAAATTCGTAAAAATAGAAATATCGCAGATTTTTTTTTTGTTGCACATTACACAATACGTAAGATTTTGATTCATTTTATTCATTTGCAGTAAAACTAAGAATTTTATTGTACAGGCAGTAAGAAATACAACAGTACATTAATCAGATAGATTGTTGCTACATTGAGAATGCAAATTTTGGCTTGTTGCTTAAGAAAGTGCCTGAAGGGCGAGCAGCTGTACACACTATTAACTGTGAAAAAATGATGATAAAATAAAAAGATTTGCCTTATTGCAATTGTCGCGAATATATTTCATTTACCGGAAGCTTTAGCGAACGATAACGCATGTACGCTGACAAGTTAAGCAAAACAATGCCCCATTGCACGCGCACAAGAGAATTAAACGAAGGCAAACGAAGCGCGAAAATTGCACGCAAACACAGCTCTCGCCTTTCTCGCGCGTCCGTCCGTTATATTAACGCGTCTCACTTCTCTCACTATCTCCGTCTCTCGGCTTTCTAAATCAAACTGACGTTTTTGCATTTCCATGTATTTTCCCGGACGCTGTTATCCTCTACAGACGTACCGGACAAAGCGGATTCCCTAGCGGCGGCTACTCCATGCACAGGTTAATTAATAATTTTGACGCTGCATGCTTCTCTTATGATTCTCCGCTGCACTATGCAGACGTTAATGGCATTTTCGGTCAGGGAATGGGCAGCCTTGGGCATTTGCATCTAGATTCCGATGGTAACCCTGAGTGAATTCAATTCCCATTTCTCGAAAAACACTTTAATCAAGCCGGATGTAAAGCAGACGGCATTCCATTCTAGCATCACAATTATTAAACTAGTCAAATTGCCGTTTTCACGGCTTTCAAGCAGACGCGTCATTTTGTTTAAAAACAGCTATATCTTTTATAAATTCGATTTTTGACTAAATTTGCAACGAAGCATATTTGATAGTTTGTCACCACGGTAAGAAAGACGAGAAAGAACGCTTGACGATGTTTAGTTAATAGAGTGAAAAATGGATGGAACAAAAAAAAAAGAAAAAAAAAACAATGTAATGAGAGAACGAGGCTCCCGTATAAATTGACGTGTCCGCAGCGTTGCTAATCGGGACAGACGACGAGGACTACGGCTCGCTGCTGTCCTACGAGGAGCTGGACTGTAGTCCCCTTTACGCGGCATACGCGCAAGCCTGCCCAGTCGCCCACGACAGGCACCGCTGCCTCAGACAGACCAGGGAACTTACGAGCGAGCGAGGGCGCGCCGGCAGGCGCCCGCTTACTTTGCGTTCAAGGTTTCGTTATCCTCTTTCTTCTTTTAATTTAGCCCCCCCCCCAGCCCCTTTACTTTCTTTACGCGCTTCCCAGTATATCCACTTGGCGTTTTATAGTTCCTT
>JAPYZP010000482.1:0-24513 GCA_030522985.1 Torymus sinensis | reverse complement strand
ACGAATAATTTGCATTACTGTACAAATTATTTACTTAATTATTTATATAAAATACGTACCATCCAATAAAAGTGCATCGAGTGCCTATATACGATGAGGAGAAAATACATGGAATAGTCGACAAAATAGGATATACCTTCTCGTATATTAGAAAAGGAAAAACGCTCCGAAATCTAATAAGCCATTTCAGTTACGAAGTTACGTCCAAAATCGAGAACCCATCAAACAGAAATACAAGAAAAAAGCCCCGACGGATAAACAGCCCTCAATAGGATCGTCATTATACACACACAATCGAGAATCCCGAAGAAAGGAGAGCCTTCGTTCTCTCTCTCGAGCCTCGTGTGCTCGCGATCGTGCGCAGGAAAAGAGCAAAGGAGGAGAGAGAGAGAGGCTCTCAGTGAAATCTGGAACTGTGAAACGGATATATTTTCACGCAGTGACATTCGTGTTCCCCCCGAGGGTTATATACATATACCGGCGCGGAACTCCCTTGGCGCTTGAGCGCGCGGCCTTTGTAAAGGATCTCCGTCGCGCGCGCGCGTCTTCATCTCGCGCGACTCACTCTCGCGATGATCGCTGCCGCGAAATTCGATCTGCCTCTGCCGCCGACGAGAAAGCGCCGTATATATATACGCGGACGGTAGCTATTTAATGCAGGCGCATCTAGAGGGAGGGAGAAAAAACGCGAGAGCGGAAAAGAAGAGAGAGAGAGACGGAGAGAGTCTTTTTGACTCCCCCTCTCTCTGGCGCGTTTGTACGCTTACTGCATGTACGCGGGGCGCCGCCGCCGTAGTCGTGTGGAACCCAATACGTTTGTACCTGAGCCGCGGCACAATGGGCCCCGGTAATTCGATTACAAGGACCGCCGGCTAATTGTTAATTGCCCGCGGAGGGGGGACTTTTATCTAGGTCCGCGGCCCGACAAAGCGAGCGCGCGACCGATGGAATATTAAAACGAGCGAGAACGCGCGCAAGAGGGACCTTTTTCTCTCCCTCTCTCTCCCCCTTTTTTTGTTAGTTTATTAATTGTTGAAACAGAGGCCGCGGCGCGGAGCTATGCGCTGATGGCGCTGGATTTTTATGACGTGCGCGCGGTCCCCTATCCTGTACTGCGAATATTGTACGCCATAGAGTTACGTGTATATTATATGTATGAGCTGTACTCGCGCGGTTGATCCTGGTTTATACAAACGAGGTCACGTTATTAGAGCGCGGAGTAGGATACGTGCTCGCGAGCATATGTTTTCAGAGAAAAGGAGAGAGGGAGAGAGAGAGCGTGTTTAGAGTCTTGTGGGAATTCGCGGGGGCGGGTATATATTCGTGGCGACGGATTAGGTTTATGAGATTTTCGTCGAGGAGAGGCTGATTAATTGAATTCTTTTTGATCTGCCCTGATGGATGACGGATGCTGCTACGCTGTGAGATTTAACTTGAGGGCTAGATTAATTGCGTGTGGCCGTCAAGCGGTCTTTCAGTAAATTGATTACGCTTAAATATTCAATTTCAAACAAATACCTCGTGGTTTTAACTATATACAAGTGTATGTTTGTATACGCACCGATGTGCCGAAAACGATAATGAGAAGCGCTAAACTCTCAAGTTAATTCGAAATTACGGAGCAACTAATTTATCACAACATATATAAAGAAAGCCAACAACCGAATCGCTCTCCCACCCCGTCCCAATAAACAATCCCCAGCTTTAATTAATCCTTCGCGCGAGTTTCTCGAACTCTCGCGTTCTTTACCCCGCGCCCCGCTCTGTTTGTCTTGCTGCGCGCTCGCGTTCGCTGCAGCTTACTCTACTACTCGCGAGGATCTTATTGCATCCGACTCGTAGCAACAGCAGCAGCAGCAGCAGCGGCAGCAACGCAAGAAGGCGTATCGTAATCGTTGGCCGGATTAGTAACACTAAACTCGGGGCCCGCTTTTCGCCTCTCGAGATTCCGCCAGTCGATATATATCTATAACAGAGCCTGCTTCTTTTGCTCCCTCCCTCGTCGTCTTCGACTAGGATATATACCTACCTGCATTTATATACTTGGCGCAGGCGCGAAGATGCTCCCACGAGGATATTTTCCGCGTCCCTGACGCTGATGCATTATATGTATATATTAAGCGTAGGATATATAAGTTTTCTACATAATACGAATGCTCCGTTTTTGACGCCGCCGCCGCCGCCGTCGCGCGGCTCTGCTTTTGAAAGCCAATCGAGCGGCGGTTGTTCCGCGAATCCTCGCTGCCGCGGCGGGGCTGCGCGAGCTTCGACGGGGGAATTTCGACGCTCCCGTGTTGATCGGATTTTGATGGTTGGCGAGGGCCGCTATTGTGCGAGCTGCGAGGTCGAAGTTTTCTTCGCATAGTGCAGCCCACGATAATAGGGATTTCTATTTTAGGATGCGGATCGATTATGTGGTTGTTGCGCTTTTCGTGAGCAGTGTACTTTGTATAGAGGCAAATGAGAATCTAGTGGCATCGTTCCGAGGGAAAACAATGTGGAACTTTCTGTTGATTATTATATGTCGATCGTTTTCTCTGATTTTTGATTATATGGTATTGAAATGTGAAGAGATTGCAGGGAAAAGTTCTACTTTTATACCTGTAAGGTATGATTTTGTATTAGTATTGTTATCTAATGCAAAATAGAAGATCAAATCAAAATGTCCCTTAATCGTATTCAGTTAAAATTAAAATTTTATACAATGAAAATATCGTAAAAATTGGTAGTAATGGTGCCAACTTTGTATCATCTTCGTAGCAAGTTAATCTCTTCATAGCGGTAATCTTATTATACACCGGAAATTGCATATACTAAATCTGAGCAAGAGTCTTGCCATTTACTTTAATCTTCTTTTCTCAACAAGCGTAATCAAGTAGCATAAATAAGTCAAAACAAACAGCAATCTACATATCTTTTATCAAAATTCCAAATCATAAATCATCCACGATTCGAAACCTTCACGAACACTACCACTTCTGGCTACCTGGCCACCCTTTATCTTGCCCACGAAAGCAGAAGCGCGCCACAGCTCGACGCCTGGATCCGCAATTACCAACTAAAATAGAAACAGTTTCGATAGCTCGCCACGACCAATAATCAACGTCATGATTGAGGATGGCAGCGGTCCTCCCCTCCAGCCCCACTCCCTCCTGTCTCCTCCTCTCTCTCTGTGAAAGACCAGACAGAAGCGATCTTAATTGTCTCTCCGTGGAGAGAGAGAGAGAGAGAGAGAGAGAGAGAGAGAGAGAGAGAGAGAGAGAGTGAGTGAGTGAGTGAGTGAGGACGTCTGAAGGAACGAGGGGATTGGCAAATAAACCAAGAGAGAGAGCGTGTATTGCAGTTTCGGCGCGCGTCGTTTAACGAGTAGTAGTAGCCGGTAGCCGCGTCAGACGCAGAGAGGGCGCCGCCCCATTATACAGAGCCGCCCGTATGTGTGAGCGCACGCACGCGCTCGTCTGTATGTGCGTATGTGTGTGCACAGTGCAGGAAGCCCGACTACTAATTTGGTTCCCAGGGCGGCGACACATCACAGGAAGATATAGAAACGCGCGCGCGCAAGAGAGAGAGACGTGGAGAGAGCGGCCCGCCGTGCGCACGTCCAATAAACAGAGGGAAAGAAAGAGAGAGAGAGGAAGATAAAGGAGTATGTGGATATAATTAGTTGCCGGAGAATGTTTGCCGTCGATTGAAACCAGTCATTCTTTCATCGATGACAAGTGCGAGACGTATAATTGCGTGAAAGTTTTATGGATGGCTCGTTGATATTGAATTGAGTGCAGTGCTTAGCTTATTGCGAAATAAAGTTTACTCGTGGGATTGAGAATGTATTGACGCATGATGTGTACAGCAATAAATCAGAGTTGGGTAATAATTCGTAACTGTCAGTTTTTTTTTCGGCATGGAAAAGATTTAATGTGAGAGCATGTTGTCCGAGAGAATAAAAAGTGAGAAGAGATAAGTATAAAAATGTACACTATAATGATGATGATTGAATCAAAAGTGGCGTGAGTAAATTAATACTTCAGATATATCATGCAAAACTATTATAACTACAGTAACGTGATATACGATACTGCATGTACAGTTATTATCAAAAGTTAAAAATTATATCTTTATATTTTTTTATCCACAAACACATAATTCATCAGAATTTTTTGAAAAATCATTCAGATATCTAAAGTCAATCAACGTCGACGACCAGGAACCCTCAATATATTATATAAAATATTCATCGAACAATTATCCACATTAGAAATTACCGCATCCATACAATAGATCAGTCCTAAACTCCCAAACCCCCATCGTCCGCTAAATTCGTCCCACTCGCCAACCAGTTCCGCTCTCTCTCTCGTTATTACCCTCCCGAAAACCGAGGGCGCCTGCGCTCTGGCAGCTATGGCCGATGGAAAAAAAGGCACGAAGGGTGTAATTGAAAACAGAGAAAAAACACTTCGCCGCCGGACATCGCGCGCTACACACACACATATATATGCCATACAGCCAGTGAGAGAGAGACACAGAAAGAACGAGCGCGCGAAAACGCGCGTACAGCCAGCCGGGCGAAAAGAGAGAAAGGAGGGGACGAAAAGAGCCTCGGGGGGACAGCGCGGATTAACCTCCCGGCCTGCCTGCGCGAAGTTAATAATCATCAAAAGTCAGGGTGTTTGTCGAGGGCGGACCTGCGCGCACAAAGGCAGCTCGCGCGCGCGCGTGCGCTAGCCTCTGCTCTTGACGCTAATATGGCTCCGCCGGGGTTTATTACGAGTTATTAGAGACGTCGTTCCGCGGTGTACATACACACGCGCGACGGTTGGGTTTCGGCTGCGCGCGTGCGCCTGTGTGTAGAGGAAAATAATTAGCGAGGGCTTTTCTCGCCAGTGGTGAGATATGCAGGGATGGGTTTTTCGATGGTTTCTGTTGTTTTTGTTTAGATGTGCGTTTCGAGGTAATTTTTTGGGGCTAGTGTGGATGGAGGCCAAAGATATGCGGAGGGTCTGAAAATGCTGGATTCATTTTGAAGAATATTAACTTTTTTGTAGGGAAAGTTTTAGTAGGGTATTGCGTGTTTGAAGTACTAGGCGAATCTTGTCATTTTCGAACTTATGCCGAATTGAAATATGTATACGAGCTCGTACATTTATGCACATTTTATATGAATTTGTAACCTTAATAACTTTTAGCGAAGAAAAATAGCAAACTAGAGTTTCAGAGACATCTCGAAAGAACTCGAAAATAAAACCAAATCGAAATTGTGGAGATCTTATTAAATTTTATATTAATGAAATATTTAGAAGTTAAAAAAGTTGTTAATTTGAAGGATCGTTCACCAGAAGTGAAAAATAATAAGACGAATTGCAGCCTTCTCCTCGTTAGCTTCCTCTGGACCCGGTTTCTCTCATTAGCCATCGTTCAGCTAGAAGCTTCCGTATTTATACGGTTAATCGATACTTTCCATTCTTCTTAATTGATACGAACTGGATGTTGCGTCTGCGAACTTTGTCGTCTCGTATAGTCTCCTATATATACAATCAGCGTTTTGTACGTCTGGAGGGAGTCGTTATATGGAACCTTCTGCTTGTCGTCCAGTGCTAACGTTGTGCATGTTCCGTTTTCGCACGTATTATGCATTTATCCAATTACAATTTTAATGATATGCCTGTGAATTATTAGAAGGATGAATGTTTCGTAAAATCATTAAACATTATAATTTATTATTCCCATATATTCCTAGAACTACCAATATATGATGTTTTTAACAAATCTTTATTGAAAATTAACAGCTATTTATCGATAATTATAAATAACGAAATTAGCAACAATTTCAAATTTATCAAATGTCAGTATTTACTACACATTTCACATTACAGAGTCTCTGATTGTTGCATAACGTATATCATATAAATACCGTAACATCGGCAAGCGACGAAACAATGACAAACATTCCTGCGTGATATGAAACAACCCGCCGACTATGGATCATATTCATAACAGCGGTATCGCCGCTACAAAAAGGGAAAAATAAAGGGAGAGCATATTATACACGCGACGTGCATGCACTCCTGCTCCACGTGTACCTGCGCGCGTGCGTGCAGCCGTACCGCCGACGCACAATGACGACTGGCTGCATTCACGGCCCCGGCACGCGCGCGCGCGGGCGAAAATGCAAGGGTGTCAAAATACACGCGAGCCATAAGGCTAATTTGGAATCGCGCGGTTTCACTCGCGCGTATATATATGTGTACACACATGCGCACAGGGCGCATTATTATACCTCGCGCACTGCGCCTTTCTTCCGGCTCTCGTTGTTGTGTGTAGTGTGCCGTCGTCATCCCCGTCGACATTGTGCAACGTATACGCCGCAGTGTGTGTATAAAGAAAACAAAGAATAAAGGAGAGAGAGAGAGAGCGTCTTCGGTAAAGTCGATCCTCCCTCATCCCTCGGTTTTTCTTTTTTTTCTTTTTATTATACTTATATAAGAGGAGTTACTTAGCGCGGCGCGGGCGCGTGAAATCGCAACGCCGCCGCCGCGCGTGTTTGAGATGTTATTTGTAGCGCATTAGTATTGTAGCCCGGGGGCGTCGGAGTGTTTAAGGGCGATTACACGCAATGACACAGGGGTGGCTTTATTGGACACGCGCGCGCGTCCCGGTCGTATATATATATATATATATATATATATATAGACGAGAGCGCAGTGGTGCTCAACGAGAACGAAGTCGGATGAGAAAGTGCAGATGTGTATATATGGGGAACAGGGTCGGCGTGAGATACTTTCGCGGGTGGCTGAGAAGGCAGAGACGGGTCGCGGGGGAGATTATAAGGTATTGTTGTCGACGGTGGTCGGGAAACGTGGCTGTTTGGTTATGGTGAAGTGATACTATATTGTTCTGATTTAAAGAGTATTATATAGCTTGAGTCAAAACGTTTGTATAAGAGAGTGTAAAGAACAGTCTAGAATTATTTTAAATGTGAAACTGTTTTTTAGAATAACTTAAATCTTCGCTTCGGACAATGAATAGAAGCGTCTCAAAGGAATTTATTACTCTCAAATGCAGATAAAAAATACATTTGTCTCGTCAATGGAGAAAGTTACAAAACTTACATACGCAATAGTAAGCATAAGTTTATTATAATCAATAGAACCTAGTATATTATTAAAATCAATTGAACATAGCTCTCTCTTATAAATAAGCTGTGACACAATTTTCTAAAATCCACAAAAACCCGTCAGATTTATACTACACGTCAAATTACATACCATTCACAATATACCAACCGATAACAAAAATAATCCAACGACATCACATCAGTCACGCGAGCCTCGAATACCTCCACATACCTCACACACACACACACACTCACACATAACCACGAACCCAAGACCCATCTTCCACCGACACCACTCGAAGAAAAAAAAGAAATGAGAACGACTGTCCAAGTAGTTATACCGCGCGCGAGGCTACGATGGAGTAGGGGCAGCCGTATCATCCCCGCGCTTATAAACCCCCGGCGCTGTGTATACAAAAAGCGAATAATGGACTGCCGCGACCCTCTCCAAACACGTCGGCCGGATTCGGCAGGGCGAAAAACGCCCCCCGACGACGACGACGACGATGCATATGCATGCGCGCGCGAGCGGCTAAACGGCGGGTAAACGCGCGCACGCTCGCTCCTTTTCAGCAGAGCCTTGCGCACCCCCTCGACAGAGACGAGTAGCTATTCGAATAGAGCGCGTGCACGGGCTCTCTTGACTCTTGCCATTAGGCGCTGTAATTGAAAATCTCGTCGTCGCGGTCTACTGTTTTAATGCCGGCTTTTCGCGCCTTCTCACTTTGTTTTCGCCTGCCTGATGATGGAGTGGAACTTGATGGACTGCTATATGCTTGCTTTTTGCTCGGTTGTGTTAGTTGTTACGAAGCTGCGGTTTTACTTGTTTAGAAAGAATGAAATTTTCAATCAATTTTTACATATTGTTGAGTTTTTAAAAGAATTATGAGCTCAATTAGAATTGCGTGGAAGCTTCGAATTTTTTCATTCAAATTCAGATATTCTCGAATTCGGATTCTATGCTGAACCGTCTTAGAGAAGATATTCCTTTTTACAATGTTGATAAAGACATCTCATATTATATAATCTCAGTTCAACAATTTAATATACTTGCCAAAATTATATAACATGGTACCCGGTATATTCATGCGGTATAACTACACTTTTACTAGGCTCCATACGTCCGTATCACGAAACAACAAAGAATCATCCCGGCTTAATTACACCCTACAGCCAAAACGACGACCTATCACCGCAACCCTTTACAAAAATACCCAGCCCACAAAAGCAACCACCCATCGACAAATCCAGCCACCACCAGAACCTGGCACTCGCCATCACACCCAGCGAGAGAGAGAGAGAGAGAAAAAGAAAAAAAAGGATTGCGGTCCTCAGACAAGCATGACGAGACACGCGTTACATATATCCGTCGCGACACTTGGCCATCATCCCGCCTCGGTCGCCGAGGAACAATGGCCGAAATCCGCTGATAGGCTGCCGCCCCCCGAGAGAGAGAGTGACGAGTAGTCGTGGATGTATAATCCCCGGCGTTTTGTGCAGCCTCCTGCGCATGACCGAGAGGGGTTACGAGAGGAAGGTAGAGGGGGAAGAGAAAGAGGTGTTCGAGGTGTGGAGTGGATGAGGTTTAAAAGTAAATGCGAAGAAGAGGGGGGATATGCTGGTGTGGAAAGGGTTGGAAAGGTGTTGCGACGGGAGGGCGGATCATCAGCTGTCGATTATTTTCGAAATGAAACCTTTTAGGATTAGCTCGTATGGTAATGGCAAGGTGAAATGGGTTTTTTACGTATTGCTGATACATCCTTTTAGTCCTTCAGCTGGATATATTCTTTTTTAACCGTAATTTTGTGAAAACACTTTAGCTTTAATAATTGCAAACATGTGCATTTTATTGATTATGGTGATAGACATCCGCGTTATGAATGCGTGCGTTTGACGGATTTCCAATAATTTTATAGAAGTATACCTCCCATCATGCGAGATATTCTATTGTTAATTAGGGAACAAATATAGAAACACCTATATTCACGAAATATTCATTTATGATACCAATGTATTGCTGTGATTGCAGCCAATATAGTACAAACTTTAACTCGATTAGACTAAATTAGAAATGTATAATCACGTATATTGTTTCTGCACAAAGTTAACTTGATGATTCATTTGGCTAGGATATTTAGAACGCGGTGGTTATTAGAATATTTTGACATACATGTACTTTGATAATTAACATACAATCGTGTAATTATATTTTCATAAAAAATAATTCACTAAAACGAACCGTTCTAGTAACTCTCAGGATGTAAAATACGTTTTATATATGATATGAGAAGACTAGTAATTTTCTGGTATCTACCATCTGTCTAATAAAGCTATAGCTTTATAATATTATAAAGATAAGAAAAAGAAAGAATCACTCTAAACTCGATATCGAGATCCGAAGCACACGCGTATACACACGTCTCACTCGACCTCTCCATCCCGAAACAATTAGCCCAATCTGCAACGATCTCCCGTCTCGCGTTAAGCGACGGGGGATTCCCCTTAATCTACCTTTCCGCGTAATCGCAGAATCGAAATTGCCTAAGCAACTCTGCGCAGCGCTCCACACGAGGCAGGCATGCAGTAGCAACAGAGTAGCGACATACGGCGACTGCCACTCGAGTCTCTCTCTCTCTCCCTCTCTCTCTCTCTCTCTCGCTCCTGTCCATGACAATGGTGCACGGATATCGCACGCCGGAATCGCAACACTTTTTAGAGTTGCTGCTGCTGCTGCTGCTTCTCGGCCAATTGTCGTTCCGGGACGGTGATCGCATTATTCGCGATCGGTCTCTTGTTCTCTCGTGCGAATGATCATTGAGTTTCGCTCTTATCTGGATTGTAGATGCTCGTTGGTACGCCGGTGAAAGAGCTAGTGGCATTAGAATTCAGTATAGTTTGAAAATATATAGTTTTATTTGTTATTGTTTATGTTTTTGTAATTATATTTCTAAAATTATTTCAACATTTTTTGTTATTATCATAGTAGTTAGGTTATTCTTGGTTATTTTCAACGATACATTAGCGATGTGAAGAGGGTAAAGCATTTTGTTACGAGATATTTAATATTTTATACTGAAGATTAGTTCTTTATGGATGAATTTGTAGTAAAATGTAAAAGAATTCAAACTGAAGAACAATAAAAACCTCATTTTACAGAACAACAAAGAGTCGTACTAAAATTTGAAAAAAACATTTTTTTCGAAATAACAAAACGGGCAATTTTTCAAAAATAACAAATAGCCGCAGTATGAAACATTTAATAAACGAAAAATTTGATTCAAAAGAAATCAAATGTGAGTAAAACAAAACATAAAAAGTTCGCCTGAAGCGAAATATTTTTTGAAAAGTTAAAAATCCAGCTACAATTCAATGTACAATTAAAACTTTTAAACGAGCGAATCGATTCGCTCTCTCGCACTGCGCGCACGCATCGCCATTTCAATCAGCGAGCAATAAGCCCAATTTTCTCCCCATCAAAACAAAGAAAATTAGAAAAACGAATCGCGTCGGAAACTTACTCAATCTTCCGGAGAAAAAGACGAGGGCAATAAAGAGCTCCGTAACGAAGTGCGCGTGCTTCCATTCGCGAGCGCGCAATTTTGCTGTAAGCAGGCGGCAATTGAAATGCAAGCGCGCGCGCGCGAATCGAGCCCTCGGTTCTCTCCTCCACTCTGTCCTCTTCGTCGTCTCTTTCACGCTTTCAAACAAATTTATCCGACGATATCGTTTGCGCGGCGCGCGGCGATAGTACCGTAATAAATTTACGCCCTAAGGAGGTTAAGCCGCGTTAGCTCTGCTCTTTATATTTCCTCGGCAGAACGAACCAACTTGCGACTTTGCTCTCTCTCTCTCGCCTCTCCCCCCGCTTCTCGTCCTTCTTCTTCGGTTTTCCTCGTCTTTCTTTTCTATCGCCTTTTTTGCCAGCGAGCGCGGCGCTCTCTCGTTATTTTCCTCGGGAGGCGACGTCACGAGCTTTGCGCGTCAGCCAATCAGAAATGGATTTTGACGTACAAGCGCCTTTTCAATCTCGCAAATTGCATTACTGCGAATGGGGGATATGAGAATTAATTAACGTAAAGTCTGATTTAATAAAAACTGATACTCTTTTTACTTAAAATTGTGTACATTCTGCGTTCAATTAATCATTATTTTTGTATATAACTCTTTTATCTAATCAGTCGGAGAGAAAGTTTTTAATCAAGTTAAAAGGAGAACAAAAATTATTCTTCTGTTCATCGTTCAATACGATAGCAAAATCGTAAAATCGCTTTCTGAATAAAATTAATAAAGGGCTATTGCAGGTTTATTGAAATAAAACAATCTATTTTAATATAATATCGTATTTCATCCTATTTCATTTTATTATTCTTTTTGGCAGAATACAATCTTTTATATAGTTTTATCAAACGGGAATGAAATAGTAAACCTTTCATAAAATTTAAATAGAGAAAAAATTCTTAATATTTTCATCCTAAAATGTCTCGCAAATAACCTATTTTCTACAACAATACGAATATTCAAAATTATTCAAATTCTCTCTAACAATAACCGATAGATTTTACAAAATACACTTAATTCGACGCATCGATATTTGTAGCAACAACTTTTCACTCCGCCTTTTTCTCTCTCGCCGCCTCCGCGTATACGAAGTCGCTCTATAGCGGAATCTTCAGCCCGGCAAGTCGCCTCTCTCTCCTCTTCACGCATTATGCGACAGCTCCGCGCGATTTTA
Organism: Torymus sinensis; assembly: GCA_030522985.1. NCBI lineage: Eukaryota > Metazoa > Arthropoda > Insecta > Hymenoptera > Torymidae > Torymus > Torymus sinensis. Next base: position 12,670 of record JAPYZP010000482.1, on the reverse strand, counting down.
AGACACTACGGATAAAAGGCGAGCGGAAATTGGTAAGGCGCGAGGAGCTCTCCCACGTAAAACAAGAGGGAAATTTGCTTATTTTCCCATCGTTTTCTCGCGCTCGCTCGCGTGCGCGCTTCGGCATCTTTGCCTGAAAAGAAGAAGGGGAGAGGGGAGCGCGCTTATCTCATTGTCGGCGAAGCGCGAAAGAAAATTGCTCCGGAATATCGTCCTGATGAGCCGGCAACGTCATTCCCGTTTGCGCGATTGCCCCCTCCCCCTCTCTCTCGCTCCGGTCTATCCGGTTTGCGCGCGCGGAATATTATGCGGCGTAAGCGATATAATTTGCGCGCACAGCGAGAAGCAGAGAGAAAGAGAGAGAGAGAGAGACAGGCAGACGTTGAAATTTGCTGTATAATTTGGTTGGATATTAAATTCGAATGGTAGGGACGGAGGAGAGAAACGAATTCGCGGGGAGCGGGGGCTCAATGTTGCGCGTGATTTGAAACGAGCTTTTTGATAAGAGAGGCCGCGCTTGCAGCGGGAACGCGCCGAGAATTGCGATGTAATTTAATTAGGGGCCGCTGAATAAAAGTTGCTGCTCTCCGCTGATTTGCTTGCCGGCCGAGCGATGCGAAACACGTGCATTGTTGTAGAAGTGAAGCGGGCGGGGAAAATGGTAAAAGGGAGGTTTCGCTCGATGCGATTATGGAGGATATACATGTACAATGGCAAAATAATTGCCGCTAATATCGCAGTGCACGAAAGATTGCTAATTGTACGTTTTGTGGCTTCATGAAATGTAATTTGCTGTTTGGAATTGGGGCGTAATGTTAATGATAAAGAAATTGACGAAAATAATTTATACTATGCAGCAAATTTCGTTGAGTATTTAATTAAAATCCAATTGCATAATAAATTATACTGATACCGTCATTACCAAAATTACTTCGCCCTAAATATTTTCAAATCGACGACACGCTAGATATATGAATTTCTATAGCATCAATAATGGCCCACTCTATATGAAGTATTTAGCCAATTGAAATAAATTAAGATCTATGTAAGTTATACAATCGGAAAAATAGATTTTACACTTCTATAATACTTACAACACATCACACTCACCCTCCCCGACAGAACTCAGCTGCCAACCAAACCACCGCCATCAAAGCAGCCGCCAAAAAGTACATTAGCACCCAAGAGAGGTAGCGGGGTGAAAAAAGGGAACTCTCTTTCTCTCTTTCTCTTTCACTTGTACGAAGAAACTTCCCTTCTCTCTCTCTCTCTTGCAACGAAACAGAAGGAAAGTGAGAGAGACGTACGGAGAGCCTGGGCGGAGCGGAACGGTCCACCCCTTATATAACCCGGGCGCGCGCGCGCAAGAAAAGCCGGGAGGCGCGGGGCATAAGAATGAGTACGCGCGCGCGCCCCTCGCAGAGAAGAGGGTATAACGAGGGGCGAAATCGAAAGTGAGAAAGAAGAAGAAGGAGTGCGAGCGGCCATGTTGCTTTCTTTGCAGCGCGGGATGGCTGCTGCTGCTGCTGCCGCTGGCAGCTAGTGTTTAATCTGCGAGGAGGGAGAAAGAGAGGAAAGGGGGTTCGTTCGGCTACTTATGAATTATTCAGCAGGAGCGCGCACGGGGCTTCGAGGACCCAATGCCTACGTGTGTGTGTGTGGTGAGAGAGGGATGAGTAGTTGTATAAGGGCGAAGGGAAAGTTTTGCGAGAGAGAGAGAGGTGATGGGAACGCCATTGCGGCGCTGATTTTTCGGTAGTTTGGGTTTCGCGATGGTGGATGGGTTATATATATATAGGAAATTGGGAAGTGGCGGTGCTGATGATCCGAGGGGAAGGCTGCTTGAAAATGGTTATCAACTTGCGCGAGGAAGGGGATAATAGAGTGCCGTGCTATTGGGGGGAGCGTTAGATTCAAAATAACATGGGTTGATTATTGAATGAAGAAAAGAGGGGGGGGGGGGGGGCTCGGAGTGTAAACCTTTATTAAAATACATTAAGTTTTTACGTCCGGCGCTGCGTTCTTTTGTTGAAATGATCTCTATTATACAGTACACGAGAGGAGCCTGGTATTACAACATTTCAATAATTATACTGTTCTGTCGAATGACAGGGCATTCGGTTTTCTATAATGCATACTTTTTTAGTATAATAAGAACGACCTTTGTCTTAGTCTATTTAAATTATTATTCAATCCAACCTATAAATTAGTAAATGTGTAACATACGAAGCATAAGCATACGAGCTAACGCAATAAAAGAAGGTCATTGCGCCAATGTCTTTCAAAATAAAGCAGAGGCGTGTGTACAGTCTCAACGAAATCCACTGTCAAATTACATATAGGCACCAAATATATTCGAGAGAAAAAAAAAAGAGCAATTTGAAGAAAAAAAAAACTCAACTAAAAAGCAAATCAGATCAAACCATCGATAAAGTTTATTCACTTATTACACCCGTTATACCTACACTCGCCTCCCGTTCCCCGAATCATTCCACACACACACACGTGGTAGTAGTAGCCTAATGCCTAGAGCGCGCTCTCCTTTTTTCCTCTCCTAATTAACCCCGCGGTCGGGGCACTTTGCGAGCGCGCGCGCGCATACACAATTCCGTAATGGGCGTTCGAAACCTCCAATTAGCCACTAAAAAGAGGAGCCCGACGGCGGTAGCCGTCGCCACTCTGACCTTTCATATACAGCGTATACACACGTGAACGCGGAAAAAAGGAAAAGGCGTCGGCGGTAGCAGCGGCTACCGGCCGCCGCAGATTGAGATAATGCCGACGCATTAGCGCGCGCGGCGCTGTATTACACGAACGAAGCTTTTTCACCGTGCCTATATAGATGTATATTACGCCCCGCAATTATAGACGCGCGAGGTGCCCGGTAGCGATTAGCTGTTGTACGTGCGCGTGCGCGCGGTTGTAATAGGCGATCTCGGACTATTTTGTTCGTTGGATCTTTTTTTTCTGCTGTCGTCGTGGTGTCTTTAGAGGCCGCTTCCGATTATTAGTGGTGGGGTTTTTTCTTCGAGAAAGATTGCAGCTCGATGCTTCCCTTTTTTCAGACTAAAAGCTCCAGGCCGTTTTGTAATGAAAATTTGATTTAATTGAATGTGTGCACGCAAGGTTAGGAAAATGGGTGTTGGGTTATATTGCGACGGAAATCAATTTAATTGGTCGATTGCACGTATTTCCAATGTGTGATTATGAAAATGGATTTTATTCGTCTGTTATTTAATAATTTGCATTTTATATTGCACTTTGTGCAAAAGCATATTACATGTATGATTCTTGAATCACTGTATAACAGTTTTCTTCTAACATTTGTTATGAAAGCGTAAAATCTTTTTTAATGTTCGTATTGCGTTTTACTACAAAAACAAATGACTTTTCGAATATTTAATTATACAATGAAAGAAATAATAAAATAAAATAGCTTACGTAATGAAATTATTGTAAATACACTACAATTATATCTAAAAGAAACTCTTTCTTTTTTGCAGGTATGGTTTCAAAATCGAAGAGCCAAATGGCGCAGACAAGAAAAAATGGATGCAGCGAGGCATCTACCACTTGCCGAATATCACCACGTCAGGTACAGCATCTCAATAAATTAATTTTTATACTTCAAAATATTTAAATACTTCAGCTTTTAAACTTTTGCCTATATCTTTCTAAATTTTTTTCCGATATCGTTTAATTAATTACTTATTTATTTAACTGATACGAAAAAATTTCAATTTCATATACGATATTACGAGAAATTGTTAATTATATGTTAAACAAGAATTTGATAAAACAAAAAAACATACAATTACCCCACATTTTATTCCTCTCAACTAATCTGGACGACCAATTTTCTGTTCTAAACAGGGCCGTAGCGGCGGGACACGCGGGACCACTGGGTCTCCCCGGCGATCCCTGGCTCCATCCGTCAGGTCTGCTCAACGCTCTGCCGGGCTTCCTCGCCGGTCCGCACGCTGGCTACGCGAGCTACTTGACGTCCCCGAGGCGGCTGCCCTCGCCACCAGCCGTCGCCGCCGTCGGCAATACGCTCACCGGTAAGACGCCGTCTGCCCTGAACCTGACAGCCTCTCCACGCCTTCCTCCCCTAACCACCCCGACAAAAGTCTTTCCCTTTGCTCCCAGCATGAAATATAATGTAACTTGTCCCCCCCCCTCCCTCTCTCTCTCTCTCTCTCTCTCTCTCTTGCTTTCTGCGAAGTCTATATATCCCGGGGTTCGCGAACTTGCTACTTTTCGGTGGGGAGGTGTATGACTTGGGAGTTGTCGCGGGTCTCGTTGTGTTTCGGGTCGCTGGGGTTTGCAGGTCTGCGAGGTAGCGTAGTGGATTGTGATAATACGAAGCTTTTCGCGATAAACGTGGACCTTTGTTGTTTAAAATAATGAAATTTCGTTTCTTTGTTGACGATGCGTTGCATACTTTGATGATTGGCCAATTAATTCGTTTGTAATGGAAAATACGTCATTACATTTTCTGCAATAGATCAAATATGACATTTTCAATCTTGCTAATTGTAAATAATTCGAATCAATTTTGAATCGGGGATCAATTTAATGACTTTGTGAAGTTTTCTTTCACATTTGACTTTCATTATATCATATATAACAATCAGTGATTATAATGTATTACAAATTTGCTTCATAATGCATTAAAAATTTTTCGAGCAAAATTATAATAATTTATTAATTTTAAATCCACATGACATTAATAAAAAGTATAATTTGTTGAAATGTTTAGATGCACTACTTGATCGAGATAAACCACTGACCGATGTATTGAGACGATTGTACAAAATGTTCTGAGCGATATCCACCCGAAACAAAAGGTTCTTTTACTCATTCTTTTTATTATACCCGAACAAAAGCGCGAGATTGAGCAGTTGGTATTTAAAAGCTATGAATTACTCGGTCCATATAATCTACATTTGAATTATGATTTAGCAACCGACTTTGTCTTCAACTTTCAATTATAGCTTCACATGCATTTCCGTAATGTCTTATGTAATACATTTCTTTAACGATTTCTCAATTCCATGAATAAAATTTTATGAAAGAATAGTTCTTTGATTGTCCAACATTTTCTCTTTGCAAAATATTGAGCAATTGATTATCAATAACAAATTATAAATACAATTAATAGTAAAGATTTCACAGAGCGCTAAATAAAATTAATCTACTACTCATACATCAATAACATTTTATTCATGTTTTTTCTTAAACGTTTTCCTTTGGGATTGTATCCTTAGACTGTTTGCCTTAACTATGATAATCTTTTTGTGGAATATTCGTAAAGCGCTTTTTCAGTCAGTTTGCCAGACATATATACTTCCGTCCACGTTGTTGCATGTAATTCTATAAATTAAAGCATCTGTTTATATAACATCTAAAGACATAAGCTTCAATGAGACACGACTGAAAAAACGTTTAACTCCGAAATAAAACACACCATATCCAGCCAAAAACCACTGCCAACACAATAATTCATATACAAATAATCTCCAAATCGCCAACTCTGTCAACTGACTGCAACCATTTTCTTCCGCTTCTGTTCGCAGGCGCGATGAGCGGCGGCATGGCGAGCATCGCGGCGACGGCGGGCCACGGCGTGCAGCCGCCAGCCTCGCCGCCGGGCGGCGGCCACCACGACCCGCGCACCTCCAGCATCCAGGCGCTGCGTATGCGCGCCAAGGAGCACATCGAGAGCCTGAGCAAGAGTCTGCCCAGCCTCGTGCCGGCCACGCCGACCCAGACGACGCCCGCGCCCGTCTCGCCCGGTGGCGGCGGCGGCGCTGCGGCCTCGTCGGCGAGCGACGACGCCTACGTGCCCGTCTCGTGAACGGGCCTCGAGACGCGCTGAGGACTTGCCGGGGGAGAGTTCATTTGCCAAATGTGGAGTTGTTGAGGGAGAAGTGTCGTTCGCGCGCGTGCAGATTCTTACGGATTTAGGGTATATAATGAGGACGGGTTCCTTGCTCACTTGTGTCCCGTCGATGGTTCTCCGATTCGTTGATTTTTGTGATCGATATAGGGAAGTGCGACTTGAGTTTCGATTGTTGCGATGGTTTATGAGAAATGTTTGGAATTGTGGAGTGACAAACATTTTTTACAGATTTCTTTTTTCCTGAGTATCGTTTTGTAGCAAATTCAGCTTGAATGCGTTGTGGAAAACGATGTAATTCCAATTTACACATCATGAATAAATTTTGTTCTATTTATTATAGCTTTATTTCAATTGTTGACGAGCCGTGATATGTGTTCTAATAACTTTTGTATCAGAAAGCTTTTTTTACCATGAGAAATTCAAAAGTTCATTTTATGAAATAATAAAGTGATAAATAATTACATAAGATATATTTCATACAATACTCTGCTACAAAGATACGGTAATGCTACTTAATAAAAAACGACTTAAAGGTACAATATTGTATACAATAAAATTAAAGCTTGCACCGGTATATCAATACCTAGACTATTAATTTTAAAAATATATTTTTTCTTTTTTTACTGAACAATAAATTACGTAAAATTTCAAAGCACCTTAATTGTAATGTACTTAAAGAAGTACTTAAAATATTGTGAATAGTAAGATTTTTCGGGAACAAGAGCAGGAATGATAAATAAGTATATATACTTTAGCACATGTTTTCCATTATGTGAGATCAATTATTGCGAAAATACAATTGTATACGGATTTCACGATAAAGCGGAATCATATGTGCTAAAAGAAAAATTGATCTCGTCGCCCATATTTGAATTTAGCGCGGATATTTCTCGAGTGTCCGAGACAATCACCGACAAGTGATGTAAATAAGTGTGACGTAAAGTGGTGTGAACAATAACAAAAGAAAAATACGTCACTTCGTCAATAAAAAAAAAATCTCATAAATATGTATACTATCTAGTGGTGTATATCCCATAACAAGTACGTGTAGCGTTTAAAAGCGAGTAGAGCGATGCACGATTTTGATTGCCGTTAAATACCGAGTACCCGGAAATATTATACTCGAAAGAAAACAAAAAGAGTGAACAGTGAGATGATGAACGCGTGAATGTATCTACTTCTGACTTGTAAGCGACAAATTAGTCAGAAAAAAATGTAATTTGTTAGTATAATTCCGTAGTACAGTGTATAGCGTGAACTAAAAATGGACATAAAAAAAAACAGAAAACTGAGGACAATGTAAGTGCACGAGGAGGAGTGTCGTTAAATTAATGAAGAGACGATAATGTTCTGCAGTATTAATAAATTGTAAGATGACAAAGGCATGTATATACATGTCCGAATACCGTGCGGTAACTTCACCACAAGTAATCGAAGCGCTACAATATATGACTGATTCAAAGTAATTCGAACGAAAATCTGTATGAAAATATCATTGTTTACGTGATAATTTAGACAAAATATTATTGAAAAGTAGTGAAATATGATATGATGATAATACAGTACGGAAATCAGGGGGTATTTTTGTCCAGATTTTCGTAACTTTCAACAGAACTTTCAGTATAATTCGATTAAAACGGCCAGGTATAATATACCGCACTTCATGCTCAAAGATGAAAATACATATAATTATAAGAAAAATGTTAGCAACACACTAGGAATTCATTTGTATATAGCAGCTCGTAATGAAATAAAATTTGATGTACATATTTAATTTGGTTTTACCATTGTATTTATTAAAATTGACATCCTCACTTTTTTATCTTTCCCTTCGAAAATTATCACAAAACTATTATTTTAAGATACTTCTGTAAATTTTCAGATAATAAATAAATAGATGTTATTAATTGATTAACAGTGCCATTATGTACCTTTATATTGTCTGAATCACAATTATGGTAGTACAAAGTAAATACACGTAGAAATATATATTCTAATTTGAAAAATATCACTACGTTTTGAATAGTCTTTAATTACAAGTTAATTAATAGCATGCTTCTATTTAATTTTAAAAACACATTTTTGACAAAAAATAGCCTAGAGACTTATTTGAGAGTCAAATTGGAAAAAGAAATCAAATTTAGTTTTTCCCATTTTTGTAACTAAACTACAAAATAAAAATGAAAAGAAACATTTTGCAACATCGAAAACAAAATGAAGAATTTCCAAAATCGAATTTTTCCAATACTTCATTTCAGCACATGACAGGCAAAGGGTTACCGAAATTCGGTTAAACTTGCGCAATCGATCGGCTTCTCTCTCTCTCTCTCTCTTTCTCTCTCTATCTCCCTTTCTCCCTCGCCCAAAGTTCCAAACCGGATTTCAAATTCTTTCGCGGATGATGGTAACGCCGCGCGTGTTTGTCGACGTATTAGCATTTCAAAGAAGAGCTTCAATTAAGCTTTAATTAATTTCGTGAAGCACGGAGCGAGCGAGCGAACGAGCGAGCGAGAGAGAGAGAGAGAGAGAGAGAGAGAGGAAGCTCCGGGGGCGCCCGAGGGGGTGAGGTGTGCGCACAGAGCGACGTCGATTATTCGGTTTTCTTTCGACTTAATTAAAAGGCCGGAGGTACGGCCAAAATAAGCAAAGAATATTAGCTCTTTTGACGGTTGAAAAAGAGAAAGAGGAGGCCGACTAGCGCTCTCTCTCTCTCTCTCTCTCTCTCTCTCTCTCTCTCTCGGGTGAATCTCAAGAATTAACTTCCGCTTTTTAAATTTCGCTGGGCGCTCTTTCGCGTGCCCGTCGCCGTCTTTTAAAAGTTTCCCTCGCGGAACTCGATTGGCCAGCAGAGGAGGAAGAAAGAGGAGGGAGGGAGAGGAGTTAATGACTTTTGTACCGCGTTAAACTCGCGAAGATTATTGCGATTAATTTCGCGAAAGAAGTGGAGTTTAAGTTTTTTTCAGCGTTAAGTGGAGAAGGTCGTTGAGCTAATTGTTTGACGAACGCCTGAATGGACAATTTAATATTACTAGTCGCCCACTTTCAATAGTAATTAAGTAATTATAAATTTGCAATACTTGATTCTATTTCAAAATACTTTTTTTAGACGCAGTGAGCGTAAAACGTCTATTTAAAAAAACGCCCTACAGGCGTTGACTAAACATTTTTTAACCTACTTTTTCCATTCTTCGCATAATACACGATATCCTAATTAAATTGTAAATTTAAAAATAAGAAAATATTGAACGATTAAAACAAAATGTAAAATATTAACCTTCTCATCTCCACACCAAAATGTCATTACGAATCAAGCCACGTTGTTAAACCGAAACAAAAAGGGTCTCTATAACGCTCAACGGCTGTCCATTGCCGAATATAAAACTCGTCCGCACTCAGGAACCGCCGGGACGCGAACCGCAGGATATCCAGGCGCGCCGCGAGAGGGAGCGTATAATACGAAAGGGCGCGCGCAGGGGGGCGATTACGTATTCCAATCGTCGCACGCGCGCGCGCGCACGGGACGATTCCGAGTGGCGAGAAAGACGGCGAAAAGCGAGCGAGAACTCGCCCAATAAAATGGTAATTTCTGTTTGGCCAAGAGTTAACCGTGCACGGGCGCACGCGCGCGCCCTCGCGTATATGACGGCCTAACTCCCAAGACCAATACGCCCTCACGCGCACGCCGACAGTGATACGGTTTGTTATTCGAGGGTATACGCCGAGTGCGCGAGAACTATTATATATGTATAGGAGAGGGGCAGCACAGCGCGAAGGGATTAGTTTCGAGTGGTTTCGATAGTGCAAAGTTTTATGATAGTTTAGGCTTTTCTTCAATTACTTCGGGTTTATTGGTGTTCTTTTCCGTGTGTCCAAGATTGAGTAAGCTATTTTGAGAATTGAAAATCTGACGTGGAAACTTTCAATTAGTAGTGAATGATTGGTAACCTGTAGTGGAGAAGCAACACAAAAATATAATTAAGTAACTTTAGTCTGAACTATTATTGACATATATTACTGAATATATAAGGTTGAAGAATCCGTTTACCTTCTAACGATTTTGTTAAGAAAAATTTTATACGAATATATTGCATATAGGTTTTTATTTTATTTTTAGTTACATAGTAACATCATCCTTATAAAAAATGTTGGTTATAAATGCAGCTTTGAAAAATTCACCATACTTTTTATTTTATTTTCTTGTATTATTTAAATGCGAGTTATAGCTATAGAATACTACCGATAAAAAAATAATACATTACTCGCTTCGCTCGGGCAACAAACTTCGCCCGTGCACGACTCACGTAATTCCCGCACTAGTTGCGCAATGTACTATTATACTCTCTAAAGTTGAATTAGTGAAAAAACCACTATATATAGTGGTTTTATATATATATTAGTTAAACTGGCTCCACCGTAGAATTAGTGGATATTCACTATTTGAAATAGTAAAATTTCACTATTTTAATTAGTAAAATTTCTAGTATAGCAAAATGTTACTATTTTAAATAGTGAATATCCACTAATTCATAGTAATTATTCACTATTTCATTAGTGAATATCCACTAATTCAACGGTGGAGCAATTTTAACTAATATATAGTGGATTTTGTACTAATTCAACTTTAGAGAGTAGCACGTTTACCTAAGTCCGCTGTCACGCCTATATCCCTGCCTTAAACAGTCCATTTTTGCACCGTGAGGTTAGCGCACAAGCGCAGAGAGTGCGATAAACACGGTGCAAAAAAGTATTACGTAGGTCACAGATAGGCGTGACCTAAGTGCATGCTTAGGTCACGCAGTGCTATAAAAGATTTTAAAATAAATAACTATACTGCAATACCACTTTAAAATGAAGAGTTTCATGTTTTACCTAAAAATTCGAAGGCATATGTGCCGTACCTCTAATCGCATTAAAACTGTGAATGCAAAAGTATTCAAAATAGCAATAAACTTACGCAAACCTCATCTTGAAAACTGACCTTGAACTAACCACTCCGGAACCCCTCCGTTAATCTTCCGTCAAATCAACTCCGCATCGCAGCGACGCAATCAAACTCTCACCCCTCCTACGACGATACCGCCTCCCTGCAAGCTCGCCTCGGAATCAACTTGCAAACAGCCGACGCAGTAGCCTTCCAGTCCTCTCCTCGCCCCACTCAGCCCCTCGTCTCCTCTCTCTCTCTCTCTCTCTCTCTCTCGCTCTCTCTCTCTCTCTCTCTCTCTTCTTGCACGTGCACACTGCTGCTGCGTCGTCAGGACGGAAAATTTAGCCGGCGGAGCAGCGCGTCGTCGATTAAAGCGACACAAACCCCGCCGTCGGTCGCGTGCGAGTCGCTCGTTTATTAGCCAAGGGTCGATTAAATGCGCGCGTACACAGAGAGCGAGCGAGCGAGAGAGAGAGAGAGAAACGGAAAGCTTGAAAGGAACGGCGATGTCTCTCTATGCCGATGTCCTTTGCCCTTGAGGGAGAGAGAGAGAAAGAGAGAGATAGAGCAAGAGAAAGATAGAGAGAAAGCAGTCGACGAGGAAATCGTGGATTTATTAAATTTGTTTAGGGACGGAGGGATGCGATAGAGACTCGGGATGGAAAAGAGTGTATACGTCGATCGGATGCGGGAAGAGACGATGCGGAAAACAACGGAGAATGAAAACGGATCTTTTGGAAAGAGGAATTATCACTTGTTTACCTTTGCTTTATTGCGTACAAATTTCAGGACGATCTTCTAAGTAGTGATTATTAAATAGCACTTTGTAACCTGCTACCGTGTAATGGCACATTTACATTGAATGTATGTTACATTCATTTGAGTAAATAAGTTTTTTACATAAATTTTATGATTCATAAATAATTTGTTTCAATTTATTCATAAATCAAACATTAAGTTGATGAGATTCACTTTCTTGTAAATTACAATGACTAGCATGTACAAAGTGTTAAGAAAATGCTATGAATCCACTCGCCAAGCAGTGACGCAAAGTACGAATGGGGGCAATCGCGAGAGGAAACAAGACAGGAGAGAAAATACTGGAAGAAGTTAGCTATAATGAAAGTGAAGACGCGCCCCTTGGAAAAAGGACGGACGCGCAGACGCAGAGAAAATCGTCCAATATCGCGCTCGATACCCGCCTCGTCTAACCTTATTGCTCGGCGAGAGCAAAGAGAGAGAGAGAGAGAGAGAGAGAGAGAGAGAGAGAGAGAGAGAGAGAGGCGCATTGGTCGCTCTTTACGCTACTGCGGGCCAAACGAGATCAATGAGGTAGAGAAGAACACGCGAGGCGTGCTCGTCGTCGATAAATAACATCAGTCTATTTCACTACCAAAAACTCACTAAGAGAGCCGACTTTCTTATAGAGCAGTGGTATGCGACTTTTTGATGGACTTTTTGCGATTCTAACAGCTACTACTTTTTTTTGGACGAGCTTTAATAGATTTAATTTCGAGCATCAACGATTATGGACATTTTTATATAACACGTTTATCGATTTTTGCTGTCACGTTAGACTGTTTGGGAGAGGGAGTATAAGTTTAAAAATATAATTTTGCCAAGATTAAAATAATTGTAACGTATACCTAAGTACGGGTTCTGTAGAAGACGACAATAATTAAAGTATAAATGAAATTTTTCCAACAGAATTGTTAAATTCATTGATTCCTAATGAATAATTGTAAATAATGAATGGTCTTCGTTATGATATAAGATTAAGGGGATGCCTTACTCAACGGTTACCGACCGAGTTGATACGGTTGGTTTTTAGGTAATAACAA
>JAPYZP010000481.1:0-24736 GCA_030522985.1 Torymus sinensis | reverse complement strand
TGTGTGTGTGTGTGTGTGTGTGTGTGTGTGTGTGTTTTCCTCTATTTTCAGTCATTATTGTTATTATTATTGTCACTACTGTTTTAGTTTTATTGTCATTATCATCCACCACCACCACCACCACCACCACTATTATTATTATTATTACGATTGTTAGATATATATAACTACCTGTCTCTATCTGCTCCTTTTCAGCATTTTTTTTCTTTTTTCTTTTTTGTTTTTTTTTTGTTTTTTTTTTTTTTTTTTTTTTTTTTTTTTTATCAATTTTTAGATACATACAGTAGAGTTGAGATTGTGGTAAGGGAAATGCTACAGCTGATAATTTGTCAGCGAAATATCAATTTCTTTTTAGACACTTGGACATTGAAACGCACTTTTATAAAGCATGTCTTATGAATCTTCGTTATGCACCGAATATTAGTTTTATTATTAAGTTACAGTGTCTTTAATAATGGACATAATTAGTATAATCATGTTAAAATGTGTAAACCTAAACTATTCTTTTAGTAGGTGAATCTTACCATAATCTCAAACATTATAATACTATAAATTTGTAAATTATACACTATTTAATTTATATACTTCTTCCCTATATAGCTAGCTCTAGATTTGATCGAAATACGATGGGAAAAAAATGTTGAAAGTCGTATTTTGATATACTTATACTATACAATCCATAATATATGATATTAAATAAACATGTACATATATAATTTATATGCTCGATTCTAATTAACGCACGTATTTTTCTCGCCCCTTAGCCCCCCGCATTTTGCTTCGATCTTTTGATAACAAACATAATTATGTACTATATCATGCATATTGTATACCTCTTAAGAGTCTGATGTAAATACATTTAATAGTAAAGTATGTTAATTTGTATTCAGAACTTAATTGCCGAGCAATTAATTTGAGTAGACGTGCGCGGAGAAAAGCCGGCGGTCGAAACGAACTATGATCTCATGGTAAAGATAACGTAGCAGTCGCCGCGTTCTATATACGCGAAGAAAGTCGAACGATCGCCGATAAATCGATGCGATCGATGTTAATAGCTTGACGTTTCAAACTGGAGCGCGTGAATATTTAAATAAAAAAAGAAAGAAGCGGTACTTTTGCGCTAAAACCATGAAATTATAGCAATCTGGTCTTATTATGAACGGTTAGCTTCGAACTGCTGTCATTATGGTTATTTAAATCATCCAAATCTTCAAAGTGCACTGCGCATCTTTCTCATGATCTTGAAAATATCTCAGTATAAAAAGTTTATTCATCTCAAGACCAGATGACAACCACAGCAGCATTCCCCAGCCAGCGACCACCGGCTCACGTTCCGCGCACTGCGAGCCATCTCGCGAGCAACGCCCCCCCCCGTCGATCTAACTCCCCTTTTCTTCTCCCTTTTCAATCCGTCCACCACATCCCCCCCTTAACAAACGACAACAGAGACGCCGCTATGGCTGCTGCTGCAGATAGCGCCGATCAAGAACGAGCGGGACCTCGTTGTCCTGTTCCTGCTGACGTTCCGCGACATCACGGCGCTGAAGCAGCCGATCGAGACCGACGACACCAAGGGCGGACTGTCCAAGTTCGCCAAGCTCGCGAGATCGGTGACGAGGTCGAGGTCCGTTCTCGTCTCGCAGTTCAGCTCCCATCTGCCCGCGCTGAAGGACTCGGCTATACCTGTCGCCACCAAGCAGTCCCATCTTGGACACGTGAGTATATTTTTCGCCCAAGGGGGGAGAGGGGTGGGGATGAATGTTTCGAGGTGTTATTGTCGTTGTATGAAGAGTTCTTTTTCTTTTGGATCATGGTTTACTCGAGTTATATTCATCACCTCGATTTTCATTTGGTATTGTTCTTTTTATGTTGTTGAATGTTCTCCAAGTATTATTTTCGGCTGGCGTTATTGTGTTGGTGGAAAGTTTTATGTTTATTATGCTGATCAGGCGTTGAGTTTTACTCATTGGCTGAATTTCTGGGTATTTTTGGTTGAGGGAAGGTTCATCTTATTGCCTATAGCTTTTTCAATTAGAGAGGCAATTTTTTTATTTTAAACTTATTTTAATTGGGAAACTGCACAATTCCTTGATAAAAATCAACATTTTTGTTTGTTTTTTTGATTAGACTTTTTAATTTTTATGAAACGGAAAAGGTAAAGATAATGCCAGAGATCGCGAGGTTTTATATTTCGTTTTTTAATTAAAGTTACTTCTATACCTATAATTATAAATTCTTTACAGTTTACATGATTAGTATATATACTACAGTATAAATATTTGAATGATTACGTAAGTCATAGTACATACATTTTCCTCGTAGTTAATTAAATATATATAAATAAAATACTAGGAATGTAAATATTACAGTCAAGTTTTGTGGAAAATTAGTTGAATATCCCCAATAACTATTTCCACGCAAAAATTTTACTTATTTATAGGTCAGTGCGAATGTAAAACAAAAAGTAACAGATATATATTTCCATAAATGCTCGCCAATCTTAATCTTGACATTTTTATATAAGACAAAAAATAACTAGCAATTACTTATACAATGAACAAAACTTTCATTTACATAGCACAATCAAAAAAGATGCAACAATGGGTATACTATTTCTTTTGGCAATTTTCAAATTCCATACCTTTATGAGTAAACAGACCTAGACAGAACTACACGAAGGGACTGTGCATAACCGTAACGTATATTCCTCCTCCAATACGTATACCACTATATATCCCGAAAGTCCGTAGGATTTATTTGCCCGGGGATATAACTGCTTTAGCGCCGAGAGACATGACTTTGGATCAAATCGGGATTACCGAGATCTAATGTGGATTACGCGATTTCAACTTGAATCCATATCTGCATATGGCGGATATGCGATTGCAATTTGGTTCTCTTCTTTGTCCCAGATAACATATTATACTCTTTATCCGACTACAAATTACGCTGCTTTTTCAAGTATTATTTTCTTTTTTCTTCATACTTCTTTGGTTCTTCACTGCTTTACATAGCATGGTTTTTTCAGAATGGCCACATCAGCGATCATGTAACATTATTCGACTTATACTAACCAACCTCATATATATTATATATACTTTCACACTAACCAGCAATAAACTCATCGGTGACGACTTAGTTTAGTTTGATGTTATACTTGATAAACAACAAACATATAAACTAAAATGGTGCATTTTTATGTATCTACTTTTTACAGTTAAGGGGGGACACCACCTTGGACGCCCGAAAATCACAGGTATCGTTGTGCCCTTATTTAATGGAAATAATAAGGTAAATTACAAAATTGTCCATAACAAAGATCTCGAAGAATATTGTTAGTCTTCTTTTTCTGCAAAAGCCAGTAAACGTTTGCGGGAAAAGAAGATTAAAGATAAAATCCTACAATGTATTTGTAATTTGCCTTCGGTTTGCAACACCTGCTTCATATATAATTGTGTTTTACAAGTTTGATTAGAGCGTGTGAATTTAGTTATAGAGATGAGACATATATATGTTCAAAGTTATATATATTTGTATTATGTTCAGAATTTCAACTCCCCTGAAAGTTGTGCGGCGGCGTGTTGTGTTCCCGCATATAATGCAATACATCTCAATTGGCTGCCACCCTGGATATTAATTGTGTCTGTTATATTTTTCACGTCCATTTTTCACCCCAGAGCGAGCTCAATATTCTCTGCTCTCGACATCCCTTTAAGGTGGTATCCTCTCTTGCGATTTATTTCCCCGTCAAACCGCAGCTTCACCCTTGTTGTTCTTGCCGTGTTGTTGTGTCGATGTTCACATATAATACATAGTTGATAAGAACACACACGTACACGAGTATACACGCAACGAACGATGAGTTCATATTGGTTTTTTTTTGTCTTTCCGTTTTTCACCTATATACAGTTCACACGAATTTCCACTCCCCTGACAACCGACCAATGTACACATCATTACAAGTACCTCTTTGTCCTATAAAATTGCTTTAAAAAAAAAGAAATAGAAAAAAGAATCACATGACGCCACGCAACGTTACTCACCCCAGCCAGCGAGTACCCACGTTATTACAGCTGCGGCTCTTCTTACACTGGTGCGGACGAGAGAGCGTCTCTACTTACGTACCTCGGAGGGCAGCGGCGTTTTATTTACTCGGCCTGCAACTTGTGTGTCTGTGTGTGTGTGTGTGTGTACACAATCGGCAGCTCGAGAGGAAAAATCGAGCGCTGCTTCTATGTACCCCCCACGCACACACATACATATACATCTACGTATAGTCAGTTGCATGCAGGTGTGGGCTCGTGTGGGTGTGTGTACATCCGGCGTGTTTGACGTTTGCAGATGATGTCGTTAAGCGGGGACGTGATGCCGCAGTACAGGCAGGAGGCGCCCAAGACCCCGCCGCACATACTCCTCCATTATTGCGCGTTCAAGGCCATCTGGGACTGGATAATCCTCTGCCTCACGTTCTACACGGCGATAATGGTGCCGTACAACGTCGCCTTCAAGAACAAGACCAGCGAGGACGTGTTCCTCCTCGTCGTCGACACGATCGTCGACGTCATATTCTTCATCGACATCGTCCTCAACTTCCACACAACTTTCGTCGGCGCCGGCGGAGAAGTCGTCTCTGACCCCAAGGTCTCTGTTTTTCTTTTTTTTTTCTTTTTTTTTGTTGTTGTTATTAGCGTTTTGTTTCTGAGGTAATTGCGATGATAAGGAACTTTCAAGGGTGCGGGCTATTTTTTGTTTTCTTTCGAAGGATAAGAAAGAAAGAATATTAGCCGGGAGTCCTTGTTAAAACTCAGTTTGGTTATCTAAATATGCAAACAAACGTTACATTAAATTGCTTGTAATAACGAACGAACCTTATTTCTGCAAAAATTACTTTATTTTTCATTTTTTTGTTTGTTTTATAGATTTTACAACTGCATAGATTAAATAAATATTGATTCTGATAGAAATTCGATCTGAAATTCGTTAAAAAATTTTCAATATGTTCTATCAATCTTTGTCCATCTGTGAAAATATTATCAGAGCTGTTCCTTTGAGGTGGCAAAATATTATTTTTCTGGCAGAACCCCGACTTTCCCGGCGAAGATATCTTTCGCAAAGTACAATTTAAGTTGACCGCGGTTTACTGAAAAGTCGCCTCCGACTCCTCATTTAGATGTCAGGAGGAAAATTATATATTCGCGTTGTGCGCGAGAGTAAAGTGGCCGCCTGCTCGGGGTAAACTACAGCCGCGTGGAAAAATGTGTACGCGCGGTCCACCGTTGGTGAACTCCGGAAAGATACATATAAATTTGAATTTCGCGTCCTCTCCGAGTTCGCGAATTTGTAAAGAAATTGAGAAATGCGAGGAAGAGGTGTGCGAGTGTGTGCAACTTTTATCAAATTTGTAGGAAGGAAGTAAATTTCGAGAATTTTGTTACTTTTTTGAAGAAAAGTCGAAATTGACTTATCTCATATCTGTAAAGAAATTTAAAAAGTTTGGAAAAATTTAAAAAAACCTGAGTTTTAACGTTTTTGATTAAAATGATGCAACTTATCCGACGTAATTTTAAAATTAAAAATTTGGTTTATAATGTTTCGGAAACAGGTGATAAGAATGAACTACCTGAAGTCCTGGTTCATAATAGACCTGCTAAGTTGCCTGCCCTACGATGTGTTCAATGCCTTCGACCACGACGAGGACGGAATTGGCAGTCTCTTTTCCGCCCTAAAGGTCGTCAGGTTGCTGAGGCTCGGCAGAGTCGTTCGCAAGCTCGACAGATACCTCGAGTACGGCGCGGCGATGCTGATACTCCTTTTGTGCTTCTACATGCTCGTCGCCCATTGGCTCGCATGCGTTTGGTGAGTTGAAATTTTTACATTTTGCACACATATACGCTTGATTTGCGAAATAGTCGATTGTGAAATGACGATGAATTGAAGAAGAATTAATGTAACTGATTCTGAGGAAAGGTTCAAATATGTTGGGGGAACGCGCAACAAAGAAATGTTTTTCTATAATATTTAGCATTATTGTGCATGTACATTGTCAAAATACAAGCAATATCAAGCCAATTTTGCTTGAAAATTCACCGTTTCAATTACAATTTAGGCCTCAAAATTTAAAAGATCCTATCCTTATATTTTATCCACAAAAATATATGTAGCAGCAAAGTTTATTTTATTTTCAGCATACATTTATCTAGTTTCTCCGTTACAAATCTTATTCATCAGTAAGTATACTCTACATGAAAATAAATATCTTAAAACGCCGATTAAAGATAATATTTCCATTAATTTGTGAAACCATCTTACTTCATGTAAACGACAGTTTACAAATAGTTCGTAACGCCATTACCTCGGGAAACCCAACATCGATAATAATTTTCGAGAGCAGCGTTAAAAATTTGCCCGCACAACCTCGCCGCCGATATTTACCCATAAGGCCCGATAAAAAGTTTTTATGTAATGCAAATCCTATTGGCTTTTGAGCGAAGTTTCCGTAACTAGGTAAGAAAAATCGCTAAAAAAAAAGGAAAAGGCGGAAGAACTAGATATACCTATCGAGCCTCGGCGGTATCTAAGAAGTTTCACCGTCAGAACTGAATTTCAAGTTCTTCCCGTCTCTTCCGCGCATATAACCGGTTGACTTTTCCGCCGCGGTCTTCGCCTCCTAACTTTTTGAGTAATCGGGGCTTTTCGACGTTAAAGTCTACGGCGTGGGAGAGGAAAGCCAGTGTCATAGTCTCGCGCCCGAAGTCATAACTTTTAAATGAGATAAATATATATTCGCAACAACGTCGTTTGGGGATAATTAAGCCGCTGAAGTCCCTTGCGGCGGAGACTGAGTCTAAATGGTTGTCATTAAATTATTCTCGATCGGAAGTTATAATTTGACGTGCGTTAAAGAGGATTATTGTCGTGGTAGAATTCAGTGAAATTTTAGATAATACGTGAGTGAGAGATACAGCTTCTGAATAAGGTTTTTTCAATTATTTTAGAATAATGCGTAAACAATTTTCTGATTTTAAAAATATTTATTTTAATAATAGTCAGCTTCCAATTTATGCAAAATTCATCATAAAACTGATATTTCTCAAGTTTTTAGAGCGCAGTTAATAACCGGTTTTTATTGGCGTTTTATGTGAAGATTGTACCTATACAAAATTTTTAAGAACCTAATATTTTAAGAGTTATCTTGATTATATATAGTAGATATATAAGACTTTGACGAATTAGGCAACCGTAGCTATACGTGACACGTGATTGGCAGATACTTAATTAATTGTCTGATCACTTTAATGAATTTGATTAGTTACCCTTCAATTCGTATTTAATCCTTGGTGGACAATAGAACTCTCATTGCAGTCATGTCTAGATAATTTTGAAGGAATTCGCAGCAACATGAAATTTCCAAATTTTAAAGTAGAATTTAATATACAATATTCCGATTTTTCGGAGAATCTGCATGATTCAAAAGGTCTTGCATCAAAGAATCAAATTCACTCACTTAAGTTACAAATGTAATTAAAACATCGCCACCAGCCAAATAATGATCAAATCATAAAAAGTCCATAAATGTTATACATATTATTATCTTTAAAATTTTAGAAGTCTGTCATAGAATAAAACGAATATTGCTTTGAATCTATAGTTTTTTAATCACTTTTATTGTCCTCGTGGCTTAAAGCAAGGCATAGCCAACAAAAAAGTAGATAGCGTAGAATAAAACGAAATTTATCTGGATTTTCTTCAACAATGCCAAATACCATTGCAAAACGAAAGCGTCACGCACATGAAAATCTCCATGCTTCTACACATTGGCCAATCGTTATTTTATCGAAAAAAAGAAAATATTTTTATTCTTACTCACCACGTGATTACTTATGTGCATTCGGCAGGTACTCGATAGGCCGATCGGACGCAGACGCCGGCGTCCAGTACTCGTGGCTGTGGAAGCTTGCGAACGTCACGCAGTCGCCCTACAGCTACCTCTGGACGAACGCGAGCACGGCGCCGGAACTCGTTGCCGGGCCCTCGCGTCGCACCATGTACGTCACCGCCCTCTACTTCACCATGACCTGCATGACCTCGGTGGGCTTCGGCAACGTCGCCGCCGAGACCGACAACGAGAAGATCTTCACCATCTGCATGAT
This sequence comes from Torymus sinensis, assembly GCA_030522985.1. Classification (NCBI taxonomy): domain Eukaryota; kingdom Metazoa; phylum Arthropoda; class Insecta; order Hymenoptera; family Torymidae; genus Torymus; species Torymus sinensis. The sequence goes on along the minus strand of JAPYZP010000481.1, from coordinate 16,586 downwards.
GATTATCGCCGGTATATATACAAGCTTCTTCTTTCTTTTTACTTTTTTCTTTCTGATCTGGTTTAATTTACATTTTTTTCTTCGAAACAGATTATTATAGCTTTTATATAAGAGCAGGGTAAAAAGGATGAGATAATTTATTTTAAGCAATGTTTATTTTATGTTGTCGATCGGAAGGTGATCATGGATATGCACGTGCCACTGTCCGATAGTTCACTCATTCATTTATTTATTTTAGCGTAATATTTTTTTTTCATATGCATATTAATTAAGATTTCGTTCAAGTGTTTCGATTTCATTCATTGTGTATACACATTCATAGTAACGTATTTTGTTTTCAGGTCGAAAGTTAGACGTCTAGTGAAATCATTCATCTCTCTGTAGTTTCATGGATACACATACATGCATATCATCTACATGTACATACAATCACATACGTAGGCATCACACTAATATTTTATTATTTCAAAGTTATTTCTAATACTACTTTAGTTGATTTTTACATTATTTAAAAAATAAAAAAGATATTTCGTCCTAAAAATGAAGTAAAGATTTGTTGTCATGTTTATTCTCAATGATCCAGTAGGTTTTATTTATTATTTATAAAATAATTGTATTCACACAATGCCTATATAGAGCTAGGACAAAGTATTTATACCATCATCTTTTTCTACACAACATTGGATTTTTGTTTATATGCCATTCTTCAAATAATGATAACAATAAATGATAGTTACATTAGAAGAAAATTCTTCAACCACGTGAAATAAATCTGTCCGCAGCCTTGTTATACGCAACGATATTCGGTCACGTGACGACGATCATCCAGCAGATGACGTCGGCAACGGCGAAGTACCACGATATGCTGAACAACGTCCGGGAGTTCATGAAGCTGCACGAGGTGCCGAAAGCCCTCAGCGAGCGCGTCATGGACTACGTTGTCAGCACGTGGGCGATGACAAAGGGTCTCGACACAGACAAGGTCCTCAACTACTGTCCCAAGGACATGAAGGCCGACATCTGCGTCCACCTCAATCGCAAGGTCTTCAACGAGCATCCTGCCTTCAGGTGAGTTTATTTTCCAGTATGAAAAGGAATCTGATATACCTATCAATACAGACTTCAGTGATGTTTTTATTAAGCATATTTTATTCAACGCATATATATTGCGATCCTCGTTATACGAATAAGTTTTCGCTAAATTACGAGATAAAATTCAATGAATAAGGTTGTTAGGTATAGCTTAAATTTCGATGAAACTTCAGTCTTAGAATATCAAGTTATATTTATTTTGAAAATAGTTAATCCAGTTGGAAAACTTAACTCTTGATGAAAATAGGAGATCTCATCTCAATCTTAGTTATCAAGTTTCTCGCAATAATTTCTTCAACTTTGTGAACTTTATTAACACAAAATAAAGTATTGAAAGTTTTTAAAAGTTATATTAATTTCCATTTTCACATTTCTATCAACATAAAATACCACTCGATAAACAATTACATTCTTTTCAACCGATTTTCAAAATACGAAATATCCTCTGTATATATTTCTATTTTCGTTTCAAATATTAAAGTTAGATAACAGGCGATAGTGCCGTGACGAAGAGCCGCGCCGACATGCCTATAGGCTGTTGTTCTAACATGGAACACGTACTAATATTGGGCATTTGCGTGTAATATCCACGAGAAGGGGTCACAGCGAGTGAGAGAGGGACGCATCTGCACAGCCGGCCGAGTGTTACATGTAACTATTGTTAACACGTATCGTCTCCCTCTCTCTCTCTCTCTCTCTCTCTCTCTCTCTCTCTCTCTCTCTCTCTCTCTCCCTCTCCCCGCCACTTACTCTTAATTCGGACGGGCTCGAAACACTAACGTCAAAGTGCTCGCGCGTGTAGCGCGAATTTTGGAATCAATATGAGCGCGATGGCCATTTGCGTATTGGGAACAGTTTCGTCAAAATCGATGAGGTCGGGGTGTGGGTCCATATGGTTATGTCTTTTTGAACTGTGTATTGACGATTTTTGTAATAAAATCTTATTTAAAACCAGTTTAGTTGTAAAGTGAGCTAATGTTGTTTTGACATTTGTAAAAAGTGGAAATTTGTTTAATTGGATAAGTCATTGTCGGCGACAGTACCCGACGTGTATCTATACTTGCGCGTGTCAATCGTCATACGAAACTAATCGTTTTTCTTTTACGAAATCATACTACATACTTCTGATAATGCAAGAAAAATGAATCTAAAATGAAAAACTTAGTTTAGTTCATTTATCGATATTCAAGATGAAACAAAAGGAGGATTCTAACGAATACGTAACAAGTAGGTTAATAAACGTACAAAACCAATACACTTGTTCAGAGGTTGACAAAATACGAAATTTAAAAAAAATAATCTCGAGAAGTGAAGGGAAAGTTGAGAAAAGGATGAATTTTGCTAAAATAAGTAGAAAAATCAATATTTCATGCCACATTCAGTAGTAAAAATTGAAAATAAAAATGACTTTTTAAATATTCCCTCTTTTGTTCACGGGTTAATTCGTATGTATAAATGCTCAAATTTGAATGGACCCATCATGTTTTTAACAGTTTTATACGTTCATATTTATCGAGGCCATTCATGGGGATCTTCGTTTGTTAAAATCCGGGTACTATAATTTAAAAAAAAAAGTGTAATAATAACATGAAAATGTTATTACACGTGAACTAAACTACTCGAATCTTTATTAAAATAAAAAATACCTCATGGTACCACTATGAATGTATATTTTTGTTTTCTTTGTAATACCGCCATGCAACGTTTTTCACCTTATGATATGCATTTCCTATATATTAAATTCCTTTTCCCCACAAATTTAATTAAAAACTCTTTATTTAATTAAAGAAAATATTTGAAGTTGTCAAATTAATATCAATTACAGATGATATTTCAATTTTTTGTTTGTTTTAGTTATTAGAAAATAGATCTTCTTTATTTCAATCCAATATGAAATAGAATGCCCAACGATTTTTAGGAATAAGTCTCATGAACCATGTGTTCTTTTAAATGGTCTTTTAATTAAATTAAATAAATTAAGTTTATTCTTGTTATGATAAATGTGAATTCATACAACAAACAACCAGATATTCTTTGAAGAAATATCGGTTCAACAGAACACAACGTTTATTATGTATTAATTACTCTACACAAACCTTACCAAAATCCAAAACTCGAGGGAAAAAACACCATCTTCACCTGCCCCAACAGATTAGCGTCGGACGGCTGCCTTCGCGCCTTGGCGATGCACTTCACGATGTCGCACAGCGCGCCTGGCGATCTTCTCTACCACACAGGCGAGTCGATAGATTCGCTCTGCTTCATCGTGACGGGCAGCCTCGAGGTCATCCAGGACGACGAGGTAGTCGCGATCCTGGGCAAAGGCGACGTCTTCGGCGACAGCTTCTGGAAGGACAACGCGGTAGGCCAGAGCGCGGCTAACGTGCGCGCCCTGACCTACTGCGATCTCCACACGATCAAGCGCGACAAGCTCCTCGAGGTCCTCGACTTTTACCAGGCGTTCGCCAACTCGTTCGCCCGCAATCTCGTGCTCACCTACAATCTCAGGCACAGGGTGAGTATTGCGAAATTATTTTCTCAATTTTATACATGCTTTCTTTTGAAGAATATTTGGAAATATTTTATATTTGTTTAATATTGTTTGTCAAAGACGGGAAGTATGTAATATTTTTATTTTTTTTTTTATATATTTTTTCGAACTTTTTTTTATATACAAAAATACAGACGCGATGTTATTTAATCAATGTTTATTTTACAATAAAAACAATCAAATTTCGATTTTACTTTCAAAATAAAAGTTGAATATAGTTTGTTTGCTTTTTTTTTTAATAATAAACTTGCTTCCAACAAAATACTTTTAATTTTTACCGTTATATTATAAGTCAATCTTATTTTTTCTCTATTAGAACTTTCAATGATAAATATAAAAATTGTAGAAAGCCAAATACTTCGTTAAACATTGACGAGGCCAAGGACAAAACATTATCATGCCTAACCTTCAGCTCGCATAATTAAATTACAATCAAATAGATAGAATATCTCTTCCACGAGATTATATCTAACAAAGTACACAAAGTCGTAAAAAATGGTTAGTTTTTTTAAACAAACGTTGCGGGCACATAAACTGTTTTGTTCTTTATCTCCCCGCGACCATAGAAGTTTATATACTAGCTCTGCATACATAGATTTAATGCGAGAATTGCCGTGATGAGTGTTTTATCGACCGAACTGATAAATACGAAAAGTTGCAAGGCTGCGTCAGTCCTGCAATTTCAGTTGGGAGTCACTATTGCTTAGCTGTGATTCCTGTAGTTTCGAATGTCTCGTTTCATGGCTAAAGTAATTAGCATATTATGATTTTGCTTCGAGAGTTAATTCGATTTCGAAGGACGCGAATATGTTATTATTTTTGAAAATTGAATTTATCTTGTTGGTAAATGTAACATATGAAATTAAAGTATACGCTTCTTTGATGATATTCTTTATTTGATGGTACTCATGTCATTATAAGTCAGATAATAAAAATGTAACTAATTTAAGTATTTTATTGGCAAGTATATGTACAAGATAATTATTTAAAAATGTAAAGAGAAATGTTTAATATGAACTTCACCTTCTATGTCCATACGTATATAGCTGATAAAAATGTAATAAATGAGATATCATAATTTATCTTATCTGAATATACTACAATCAACTGCAATCTTGCATGTTATACGCCCATCAGGTAATATTATCAACTAATATTTTTAATACAGTATACATTTAATAAAAGTGAAAGTCTTTAAAATTCTTATAATCTTTCAACTTTACTGCGGGGAGAAACGCGAATTGAATCTTATGAAAAATTATTTAAAATTATTCTAAAGGCTTATATTTCAATCTTAAGCACTGCTTATTAAATATATGTCAACCATTTTTCGATCATAAATCTTTTAAAACGTAAATTTCATCGCGAGCCTTTCATTTTAATGCTCTTAAAGGTCGTCTCAGGCGCGCGCGCGAGCTGTAAAATGTGTCAGGTGTAAAAGTGAGTGTGCGCGCGCATTGAAAGTCGCGAAATCCAACAAGAAATTAGGACGAATCGTCACAAAAGTCGGAAAGCGCAGGGAAGAATTTCATTCAGACGTTATAAAATGCAGAAATGCATTTAATTTAATGAATAACGCAAATATATCGATTCGCGCGCTTGCGAGATGACTGGTGTATTTGTGTGTATTTTTAGTGCGCGCGCGACTGTATTGACATAAAAATAGATTTCTTGGCGTATGTATATCACTCGAGGAAAATTTTAATTTGTGTTTAAAAATAATGCATCATAAAGTGTAAGATGAAATTATGGATGAAATTCGCGGAATAGTAGCTTAAAATTAGTACTGGGACAAGGTGAGCTAAAGAAAAACGATATTTCATTTTCGTCTGTATTTTATTATCTCTTCAAGTTTATTTAATAACAGACTTCGTCAGAATTAAAGATAGTTTGTGCATTTTTGGAAATTGAAATTTCTGTTTTCCAATGAAGTATATACTTATACTTAATACCTAACGCGCTACAATAAGAAGAAAACAATCGATAGAAAGCTCAATCTTTGAATTGAGTAACAAATAACGAGTGATAGAAAAAAACACGACATTTTTCTTCACATTTAAAGGCCGTTTCTGCAATCACGACGGACTTTTCCGACAGTTTCTATATTAAATACTTTTTGTGTCTGTCACACGAACATGTTTTTTTTTTCAAAGTTCTTTATTTTTTTTCAATAGCTTTCGATGCTCCTTCGAATGTCATTCGATGGTCTCCGATAGCTTATATAAGTTATCTCTTTTTCTACATGGCAAAAAGGACTAACTATTTGGAGTGAAGATCCTTCACGTCGACTTCGTATTTACAATAATTCATCATCTAACTAGATAGTTTCTTTTAGTGGTCATTTTAGATCTTGAAAGAACACTTTTTCTTTATATTCATTTGTTATATTTCACATATACATAGAATAGTTTTTTAAAAATTATTCCCACACCTTTTGTTCATAAAATTTTAATAAGCACATAATATACATATATCTTTACAATAACAAATAAACTAAAAATCATAACAATGGAAAAGATATGATTTCTCTCACATTACAAAATTCTCTTGCACATTTAAAAGAAATCAATTTTTCAAGATACTAAAGTGACGTTGTACCTCGACAGAATTCTAAAAACATCGATAAAATTCGTTTACAATGATTCGATAGTGCGGTACATTTTTCTTTTTTTCGTTATCGAAGCTCGTATTGCGCCAAAATACCTTAAAAGCTAATAGAACAGAGTCATTTTCATCTGCCGCTCCGTTGAATCTCTCTCGCTGCATAGGAATATCAAACCGATACAGTACAGCGGTGGACCATCGCAGATGGCCGATTTATCTGTGTACTTAACTTTCCTTGCTTTCACAACCCAAGTTTGGTGCTTATTGTCATAAAATAAATATTTTCAAGCAAAGTTTTAATTGAATTAAATAGAAATCATTTGTTTTACTTTCATAGAATAAACAAAAACAAATTACTTTAGCTGAAACTTAAATTAAAATATACAGACATATAGAGTAAAGTAATTTGCTTTTATTTATTCAATTTTATTAAAATAATTGTAAATAGAAGAAATCTTTACTGTTTTGATTCAACTGATTACAAGACCCGTATTGATTACCTTGTGTATTTGCACCAACATTGAAATTCAGAAAGAAAAGTTTAAGATAGAATTAACACTCCAGGAAACATTCAAAAACTAACTTATTTTTTCTCCTCTCGAAGTCCCTCACTGTACATTTTTTTGCCAGCCAGTTCTAACATTACTTTTGAAGCTGGATCTGAGTCAAGGACCGACCTGGACTCTCTTTCGTCTTCATCAATTTCAGGTAGTGGTCCAACACCCCAGACTTCACAATGTTTAATCGAAAAGTTTTCCTTTCCACTGAGTTGTATGTAATTTTGAAACGTTGTACAAGATGGACTGCTCTTTCCTGGACCATATTCACAGTCCAACCACAAACCCGGATAATTTAATTGACCACCCATTAAGAGTCCATTAGGCATTGTTTGCTGATGTAAGTTGAGATATTGATAATGATTGTTGTAGTTAGTAGATGGAAAGGTCAATATTTGTGGTTCTAATTGAAACAGGAAACAGGAATTATTTCCAGTGAAATTGGGTGAAAGAGCCCAATTTTCTGAAGCAAAACCACCAAAAACATGATCATCATTATCCTGAAGTATTATTATTGTTGCTCCCTGCATTGTAATTCTTCCTAACATAGTTGAAAATGACTCGCCATGCACTTGACTAGAAAAGAGAAAGCGCCACTCATCACGTAGCCCATGAGGTAAACTAAGATTAAGGAATAATACGTCTCCAAGACCCAGAATACTTGGAAAGTGAGGAATATTCTCTAAGCCTTTACAAAGTGGCAAAAGGTTCAAATCATTGATTCTTGCTGAAGTATTTTTGTCTCCTTTCTTCTGAGACACTAAAAACAGGCACTGGAAAACGTGTGATTGTATTGTTTTGAAAGTAGCCGCTTGACTGAACCATACCTCCACCTGATCAAATGTCAGTGTATCCCCATATTTTACAATTTCTTCGCACAAGGTACGAGATCTCATATTAATCCTCCTCTTGTTCACTGTACAGCCGATGCTGCTCCAACTGCTGAAATGCAAATTGGTACAGTTCTTCTGCAGAGTCAAGTATGAATTAATCGTAGCCTGCAGGTACTGTAAAAATGTCTGCGTAGGTATCTCGAACTTTGGTTCTTCCTCTGCCAAACCAGTGAATATCAAATTCGCTCTCTCTTCTGCACTGCCACGCACAGCATAGACATAGAGTCTGCCAAAACTCTCTCCGTTCACAGCTGAGGTTCGCTTGCCAGGCTCGTGGCACAGAAACCTCACTACGAACTGGAGAAGGGTGTCGTCCAGGTGCACCGACCAGTGCTTAAAGATGTCCTCGCGCTTGATAGAGCCTGAGCTGCGCGACATCGACTTGAACAGGTTCTCCACCAGGGTCAGCTCCTCCGAGGACAGGATGTTGGACGTGGCAGAGCGACTCGACGATCCGTGACCCATCTGTAATAGAAAAAAAAAGCGTTAATCAAATGCGCGTCACCAAACTAAAGCCTCTTACGTGAGAAACAACACGACACTAATACTTCGTAAAGGTTACTTCTACGAACCTTGACTCCAATTATCCATAAACTCGCTCGAAAACGTCGACCCACAGAAATCAAGCAACAACCACTTCACTCAGCCCCAAAATCATGAAGACCACACATCTTTTTGCCTCAATACACACCCAAAAAGCTTGTCAACAGCGAACACTCCGCTGCTGCTGTTGCTACTGGTCTTCACCTCGGCCACTGCTGCGTTGTAGGTTAGGTTCCTATGGATCGTCTGCTTGAGAAACGAAAATATCGAGCGGATGTCACGCGCACGCGCGCCAAACTCTCGCTATCGTTCTGCTCGCCACTCTCCTCCTTCCCCCCCTCCTACCTATACTTATTCTACGTCGCCACCCCGCTTTCTCTTTTGCTTTGAAAAGTCAGAGCTGTAGCGCGCGGACCCATTGTACAGGCGCGCGCGCGTGAAACTTTAATTGCGTTTAATTGAGGTCTCGTTAGAGTATTACACGTAGTTTTCATTTTCGACGTCGATTAAATTTTTGTCAGCTGACGATAGCTCACGCGTGATATCGTGTGATATGTATATATGAATATATATATATAGATGGGATGATTGGGTCGACGGCGGGCAACGACAGAGTGGCTTTTGATTGGAAAATATGAGGCTACGCGTGACGTACGTTTTCATTGTTGTGAAAATGTTATTTTTTCGTCGCGATTGTTAGAGGGAAAAGAATAAAGAGTATGAGTTATGGCTTAATTGTGGGTTGTCGTAAAATGTCAAATATAAGGTTTATCAAAATGTTTGGAATTATGCACAGGAAATAATTAAATTGTCATTTCTATATGTTTTCATTGAAAAAGTAATAACGAAAAAAGAAAATGTTTTAAATATAGTTAAATTAGAAATTATATATATAAGTGTACACAGAGCATGGAAATAAGTACCAGTAGATACAGGACAAACATGGTCAGACCTAGATCTTTTCCTTGCAAAGACAAAATGATTATTATCTAACTCAATTTTCCATAAATAACATTTAGTTTCGTAGCAAATAAACATATAATCTATCTAAAAAATCTGCAAACAAAATTAAGCTACCACGTTTTATACGATACTTTATCTTGCTTGTAGTAATTGAGTATATATTTCTTATAATTGAAGGTCTGTATTTGACCTAGCAAAAGCTTTTCTCAACTGTCGAGCGCATATTCTCTAATATAAAACGTGTATAATCCCGAGCTAATAACGCCAAATTTTATCACACGGGAGTAGTTGTTTTCTTTATAACTTTTTATAAGCAATTTTGCGCGACTAAATGTCGTTAGTCTTGATAATAGTGTACCAGTTAAATTGCGTCGGACGAGGTCGTTTATTATAAAATTATGTGTTCTTATGAGTGATCTATTGTTTCTAATTCCTTGTTGCCTTGACATATATTTGAATTTCGCAAAAACAAGCTTCGTTTCAGTCAGTCAATGGTAAACAATTAATTATTGTCGATCATTTTGTAATTTTACATGAAAAAGCTTTTTTCAAACAGTAGTATAGGTATCTGTGGGGATTCGATCGTCCCCTCTCTCTCCCGCCAAGAGAGCTCACGCCATAACTTGCAAAGCGAGCCACTGATATAGCACGTTCGGCTATACGCCGTCAACTAAGTGAATGGGTGACCGCTGGCCCTGATCGGGATTTGATCGGGGATGTCTTGCGGCTAAGGCAGGGTTTACCATCCCAGCCTTAGTGACTTATCCATATGGTAACCCTGGATGAAAACAAGCAATCTACCTTACCGATTATCAACCTCCCTTCTAATCTTTTCTCACAACCAACAATAAGATGGCCTAGTGGTGTACGATCATCATGGCACCACGAGTTTACCGCATATCCGAAATATTTATAGCCTCTCGCGTACCATTCTTCTTCTTCGTAGTGGCTCCGATTTGGGGGCGCGTCCCCTTTCCATCATAGACCAAAGAAGAGTTTATATCTCTATTTGACGCGTGGGCACAGCTGTATTGAAAAGAGACAGAAACCCGGCCATCATATTATATGTGTGTCTCTCTCGCACACTGGCACACGATTCCAAATCGTCTGGTAACAATATTCTATTACGGCTATGCTTTCCATACGGCCAACATCGGTGAATTCTAGAAAAGAGCGAAAATAACCGTCAAGATTTCATTGCAGTTTATATTTCTCTCTGACCCCTATTTTCGTTTATTCCTCATATATGTGTAATTCTACAGAAATAGACACAAACAAATGATGTCCAAAAAAGAAAATTTTGTTTTAGGGCACATACCACACTAAATGTTTTGGGTTCTTGAAGTGTTCGGTTCTAGTGTTTCGCAGAACATGAGTAAAATCGTAAATACAATTTATCGGTTGTTAAACTTTTTTGCCGACCAAATCAATACCAAATATTCGATGGGATTTTTCCCTGTTTTGAAGGATATTTCGAAACACTTGAAATTTCTTTCACTGTGACATTTAACTAAATCAACGTAGTATAAATATTGCTAAGAACTGTAGATTGATAAAACAGATTAATTTTTTGACCTAGCTAAAAACTTTATTCCTATAATTTTTTCCTATGCTTTTTCATTATTATTATTTTCTGACTAGGTACTTAAAAGTTTCTTAAGAAACTTTTAAGAAGAAAGATCGGGAATAAGTATTTACACGAAGATTTAAAAATCAAGTGGAAAATCATATGCGAAGTCAGATGATTAATCACCTGATTTTCACTTGATTAATCGCATAATTCTTTTCAACTGAGTTCCTTTTTTAATCTCATCAAAAGTTATATTACATATTAATAGTTATTTTAATTAATTGAATCAATACTATCAGTAATTGGTCGATAAAAGCTCAATCACAGTTTAAAATTTTGATTCATATATATATATATATTCAAAATATTTACAAACTTCAAAGATGCAAATATAAATATGTACCTATATGAAACGTCTAAAATTGCAAAACAAAATTAGAATTACAATTAACAAATTCCACACAGCTGATCTTCCGAAAAGTAGCCGACGTCAGACGCGAGAAGGAGCTAGCGGAGAAGCGGAAAAACGAGCCGCAGCTGGACCAGTCGCAGGACCACCTCGTCCGTAAAATCTTCTCTAGGTAAGGCGAGAAATGCTTCTCTCTCCGCTGTACATAACTATTATATATACTCACCGACTCTATCTTTCTTAACTATAATTATTAAGGCATATTTTTTTACTCGACTTTTTTTTAAGCTGTACGCGCGTTGACAAGCGTCGAAACTTATACTGATAACTACAAACCTACAAGTGTGTTACTAAAAAACGTAAAATAGTTGTCCATAAAAGTGTCGACGCTCGACTTTAACGGCTCTGCGTTCACAACTTTTTCTCGCCGCATTTTCTTTCTCTATACATATAATCACACGCCGAGCAAGGTCAATTTTTGTCTCTATATATTACAATCTCTCTCAAAACCGAGCGAACTTAGCACATAATAACGTTATAGCGAAAAACCGTATACGAGTATATAAAAATGAACAAAAAAAAAGAAAGAGAAAAGAATAAATAATAAGATAAATAAAGCAGTAGAGAGCAAAAGAAAAAGTGTTGTGCGACTGACTGAACGAAACCCTATCTCTCGTATGTGTGTTTTTGCGCGCCGTACATGTGTGTGCGCCGCAAATGAAGGTTCAAGACCGACGGGGAGCCGCAGTTCACGATGTCCGGCAGGGCAAGCAATCGCTCGAACCAGGACTCGGACGAGGAGCTGACCGTCTCCGTACTGCCGCCCTGGCCAAGCTTTAGGCAATTTCTCATTTTCTTACGTATTATTCATTTATACTTATTTTTTTTTTCAATTAAAAATATACGACTTTTTCTCTCTATCTCTCCTGTTTACATCTATCTCTATCTATAGCTATATTACATATTATATATACCTACCTATATCTATAATATCTCTTTGATTTATTTTCCTTTTTTATAACGTCGAACTATACTGTACAAAATACCTTTTTTATACTCTACCTCGCTATATCTTTATATGATTACGTATATCTCTCTATCTATATATAATCCTTCGATTATTATACGATTATGTTACATATGACTATTATATCGCCATTTGTTCTATGTATAATTTTCGTCTGTATACCCTATATTACCTACCTGCCAAGTATTTTTATTATTATTTTCCATGCAAATAATGCGTAAGATATCGTATCATTTATTTTCCTTTCCTTTCTTTATTTTTAATCTTTTTTCTCTGACTTTTTTTCAAGTATGATCATCAAAATTGAGGAGATAAATTATATACATGAATATTTACGATTATAAATTTTAATATTTTTGTCAATATCTATTGATATAAATTTATGTCAACATCAATATTTATCAACGAAAATTGAGGAATAAATTTATTTTTTTATTGTTTTAACAACTTAAAATCTGACACATTAATTGTCACACATAGAATTTACGAGCAAACAAATTATACGCATAACAAATTACGTGCTCAAATATTGTATCAGTTAAGCGTTCTTTCTGTATATTAAACATTTTAATTAAATGAAACCTGACAAATTCCAATTACATCAGTGATGATGCTCTCGATAAACATGACCAATAACAGAAATATCTCCTTGATTATGACGCATCATATTGTCACTTTTAGTTTATGCATTAATTCATTTCGTTTCCATCTAAAAATTGAACACGTATTATAACGCTAGATTAAGCATCAATATTATATACATGTAAACGTAAATATTTCCACGTGTATTATTCACGTTGTTCATTGTATCTCGTAAAAAGCTGGAATTACACGTATATTAAATGTATTTCAATTACAGTTATGTATATTTAAACCATTTATTTATATTTTATTTTTAAAATATGTAAATATTTAAATGTATTCATAAGTATACACATAATAAAGAAATTATTTTTTATTATTTAAGTAATAAAAATGTATCTCCGCATACGTCACTTAATTATGAATTTCGTAAACGAACGCAATTTCAAGTGCATACACGTGTAATAAGTTTTTCAAAGCGAAGCAGAAAAGTTTTGCAGGCCTCATGATTCCATAGATTAAAAATCATTTCAAATGTAATCATTTTAATATACTTATATGAATGCTAGAGTGCTGTAAAATATACGCCTTTAGAGAGTTATGCGCATTTTCTTTGAACATTTTTTTACATACAAATTTTTTACATTAGAGTATGGTATACAGTACATTGAGTACTATAAGATGCAAAATATACATATTGCCAGTATTGAATAGAGAAAATGTTTACTTTTTCGACCACTCGAATCCTTTATCTCTTCTCTGTACTTTTTTTCTTTCTATACATCTTCAAAAGTTATGATTTCAATCTAAATTCTTGATTTTTGCGTAGCTGCTTTTATTACTGAATTAACTTTTTAGGCTTATGATAACGTTTATATATACTCTAATTAGATATACCATTGTACTTACTGGAAAAATTCAGTGACTCGATCTCTTACATTTCACTTTTGGTAATTTTCTTATTTGTTATATATATATTTGTCACAGTTGGTTCAAAATTTTATTGGATTTATCAGCACTTCGTACTTATTGCTTATACTAGTATTTTATGATGTTAATAACTTCAGAACGATGTTATATGATTTATATACATTCTCTCTTTTTCCAGTACTAGCAATCTTAGAAATTTCGCGTAATATATATATACGATGCATGCGTCAGATACACTCTAGGATTCAAATTTATCTTTGTCACCCGTATTTAAATTTTTAATATTAGTAATACAAACAATGATTGGAAATGAAAACTTTAAATGCATTCACATATATTTTTGCATACTTAAAAACGAATACATAGATGAAACGACTTAATGTTATTAAATGATCACTTCTTTCGTGTAACACTTTTTCGGGTTCATACTCTGGTATCTTTTTAAACAGATCTTAAATAAGTAGAACGTTTTATTTAATTTTAATTAAAATTTAAGAACTTACCTAATTATGATTTTATCTCAATGCCGTAATTGAAATCACTTTAATTAAAATCAGTATCTTTAATATTTAAAGTTTTCATCTATTAGTACAATTATAAAGTGACGCGACTCTAATAATCAATGTTGTATTAACTTTTCAGAAAAATGTACATATATAAAAAGCATGTAATGTAAAAATCCGAATGCAACTAGAGTTTTTTAGTCTTAGATCAAATAATGCAATATTTCATTTAAAAAATGTATAATTAACTTGATTGCAGTGATTTTAAAGGTCAACTCTCTAATAACATTTTTATATTATTTCTTAAAAGTTCTTGTAAAAAAATATTACTTTGAAAAATATATAATTTAATCACACGCTATTTGATGAGATTTAAAAAATAGCTCGTAGTTTCAAAACTGAAATACATTTTGTCTTTCAAAAGACATTTTTTCGCTGCAAAAAGTTAAATAAAAAATGAAATATTAGGAGGAGCGTGTTGTTTCAAATGATAATATTGATTAATCAAATAATTAGCAGAAAACACTTTAACATTCTGTAAATGATTTAGATTACGGATAATTACAATGCATGTACTGCTGCAATTTGAAATGCCATTAGCTGCGTTTCACGACTGAAGAACAATGTACATACAGCATTGATTATTGCCAATCTTATTTACTACTTTACTTAATAATCGCCACTTTTATAATGCCAATGTCTGCCACCGATAATATCTTTTTATTTTTCTCCAACCTGTAGGCACACCAAAGTAGGTTGCTCGTGAACACCAAAATAACAAAATATATTATAATGAAGCTGTGCCCTTTATTTTATTATTACTACATATTTATCGTTATATTACTCTAGTTTAAGACAATTTATTCTAGCGCCTCTGTAGCAATATGACTTGAACCGTGATATACCCGAATAATAACCGCCGAACACCCGTATACGCTCGTTTTTTTATTGATAAAGTGCAATTTTCCAGAAGTCCATCTTGTAAAGATAGAGTCAAATGCTTTCATTTTTTTCTTCTTTTTTTTTGACAATTCATCATAGAGGTCCTATTCAATTTTTATTTGTATGCTAGAATTTTAATGTACTCACGGTCGGTAAAGAAGATTTTGAATCAACTTTACCTTTTTGTTGCATACTGTAATAAAATTTGCTCATCATATATCCTAAAGTATATTTATATTTATTTATTTATGTAGCTGCTGAGTATGGTATAAAGTAATAAAATCAGTACTCCATATATTATTTTTTTAACCGATGGACTTCAGCAACGTAGATCGTACTTTATTTACCGCTACTTTTTACCATTTATCGAACATCCAATTGATAACTACTTATATTATATACACATAACATGTATTCTACCGTATCTGCCTAAATAGATGAAAAAGAGAATTGGACTTATATATACTGCGCATTGTCGAAGCTTGTACTTTTTTTCGTACGTTAACCTTTAAACGACATATATACAAAGTGAACGACATTATATTATATTATGTATACGATAGACTAAGCTTCGAATCCTCTATAGCTGTATTCTATCTTTTGTTTCCGACGTACACGGTGATTTGGATGTATTCTCACTGGTGCTTTGTGTTGGGAAATTCAGGTTTAGACGAGAAAGACATGCGGCGGACGTGGAGAAGGGTGACGGCAAGGAGGACAGTAAGGAGAGCGGCTCGCAGATCAGGAAGGTCTCCTCCTCAAACGAGGATACCGGCTCGGGACGTGCTCGGCCTAGCAAATGGGGTCGACTGCTCGGTTAGTATTTCCTTTTCTTATATTAACTGTTTCAGGAAATTACTTAGTTTTTTTTTAGTTAGAAGATGTGAATTAATAGTATATATATACATATAAGTAATTACTTCGGTTCAGATTAAAATTTGCAAAGTATATTTTTGTATGAACGAATTCTCAATGCTAGTAAGAAACTACAAACATGTGATATTATAGAACTTAAAAAAGGTGGAGGCGCTGCAAAGGTGAGCCCAAAAAAGGAACCCGACGAAGATGCCTCAGATACGAAAAGTATGTCTGAAAATTTACATTCGCCTTTGATCCGCCAAGATGCTATTATGGAGTACCCGTGTAATACTGCTACTAAGTACTTGCCAGATTGCTTTTCCCTTCGAATTCATTTTTTTGGAGTATATTGGAATAATTCTTTTGTTACTCCCGTTATATTGTATACTTGATGCCTGCATAAATTAAAAATATACCTTCCTTAAATCTCGCAAAGCTCTGGTATAAAGCACCTTTGTAGTTAACATTTCTGTGGCTCCGAGGCATAACGACATAAGTCCATTTTTTTGAAAATCGGGAAAATCTTGGATTTTGTATCTTTAAATGGGTCTTTTTCATTTAA
>JAPYZP010000480.1:0-33906 GCA_030522985.1 Torymus sinensis | reverse complement strand
ATATATGGGTAAATCTACGGAATGGTGCGATTTTGTTGTAACTTTTTTTTTAAGTAATTTATTGCTGCCATTAGCGGAGGGTGCGAAGCACATAAACGAAACACGGTGTAACATGAAAACCAGTCCTGTAATCCATATTAGTGTGAAATGCATGCTGAATTGTGGAGATGCATACAAATGTCTAAAAAGGTCCACTTTTCGGATTTTTTTGGAAATTTTGATTCATCCCCGGGTTGTAGCCTGCGTGGCACACTAATATGGTTTACAGGACTGGTTTTCTACGTAAAAATTGAAGATATCACACCCTGTCTCGTTTATGTGCTCTCGTCTCGTAAAGTTACATCAAAATCGCACCATTCCGTAGATTTACCCATATATACTTGTTGTGTTGGTATTATAATTGAAAAGCAATTTGCAACATATACTCGACGGGCGAAATTGCTTTATCAACGTTAACGGCAGCAATAATCTGAGTTGTGCGTATTGAGAAAATCACGAATCTCTTAAGTTTTTTGTGCGCTCGAGTAAAGGAAAAGAAAATATTAAAGAGACAAAGTGTAATGTCGATATTTACATTCTGTAACTTTAAGTTTATAATAATCGTGTCGAATTCTCATATAAAAATATATATATATATATGTCTCTCTGTCTCTCTCCGTCGTGCTAGTTCTCTTTCGCGGCGATTTTTGTATATTTCCGTTTCTCTCTCTATCCTTCCGGACGCGAGCGCGCAGAGCCCGTGGAAGCCCGCGGAATCAGAGTATCTGTGGCGAGGATGCCAGAACAAATAAAAATGATGAGAGATTTTCAGATCGGTATATCCCCGCTGCATACGACGCGAAGCGCTGGTTGTCCTTCGACGAGGTATACATACATTAGACACATACACGCGCTCGCGCGATCATACACACACACACCCACCCACACACAGGACACACACACAGAAACGCGTTCGCGTGAAACTATTCCAATTATTGCGCGAGAGCGCGCGCGTATGGATTAATTATATTAATTATTAATTAATTATTATAAATATAGATTTATGCGATGATGAATTAAAACTTACCTCTAATAAGCGATTACAAGTATAAGATTAAAGGGGAAAATTAAAAGTCTTATTGAGGATATGAGGTTGTTGTTGAGCTCGTGTGCGCCTCTCGAGCGAAGGCGACGCGGTGTACCCGTGTGGCGTCGAATTTTCGTTTTCCCGTGACGCTGGCATGACTTATATTTTGTATAAATAACAAATCAAAATGATGTTACGGCTTTTTCTTTTAGAAATAGTATACGGATGATTCCGATCTTACTCAATGCGTGTATGATTTGTAGGCAACGACAATGCGATGAAATTTTGTTAATCAGGCAGAATAGGATTTTTTTTGTAAAAATATGGGAAAAGATTTGACAACACACGGGCTATTAAAGCTGTTGTACAACGTGAAAAATAATTAAGCGTATGAGGCGAAGAGTGATTTTTCTTGGATTCTCATGTCCGAATTTCCACGTATATTGGACGAAACTCTTCGTAATAAAGACATTTTATCGGTATGCCTGATCGATCCATTAATCCATTACGTTTACTCGAGAAAAAAAACATGATTAATAATAATGAACTTATCGCGAAGTAATAAGTGAGGAGAAAAAAAAAAGTAATACATTTGTCGTTTACATGTAATATGGATAATTAATTAGTTGATATATATTCAGACGTAATTTGACAATCCTTGTAAATGTTTTTAAGTCTGTGCTCTTTTGCTGTAAATACTATTAATAAATGAAAAAAGTACGTGGATTGAATATTCTACCTATAATTTAAGATTTGAAAAAAGTCAAGAAAAAAATGTCGATAAAAATTGTTGATATAATACCAATTTTAAAGCATATTTTTAAAATTTTAAGATCAGAATATTATTAAGGAAGTTCGATTCGAAATCAGTTTTATGAATATCAATAAAGTATCTTGATGATATCAACAACATAACTGCATAAATCTAGTCATCTTCGACTTTTTGTGAATATAAATAATTAATCTTTTACTAAAAAGTAATCGAGATTCCTGTAGAACAAAAAACTTGTAAGGAAAGAGGCAAACAAAAACGTAATGAAACATTTCAAAGGAAAATTACCTCTTTAACTCACATCATCTTTTCTAGGGCTACGAAGTACTTCGTTTGTTCCAAATGAATGATTTTTAATTTTTTTTGAAGAAAATTCAAAATCTTTCTTGTCTATCTTATATAACTTTTGATGACATGATAATTTTAAAATAATTATGTATTGCTCATTCGAAAATATGAAATATACTTAATAATCTCACTTCTGGATATTATTGTATTTATTTTTCTACCTCAACTGCCCCTTTTTTAAAACTCTCTATATTATATACCTCCGTGCCAGTATATTGAAATCTCGACAGAATATTACGCATTGAAAAAACAGTGTATAGTTAAGACTTTAGAATAACTATATAAGTGTTTGTATAAAAATACATTTTAAATAAGTACAACAAATATACTAGTCTTTCATACTTGCCGATTCTACTGTACAACAGATACAGATTTCATGTAAATCAAATACATAGTTGAAAGAGTCAGTTAAGTACAAAGTAACGCGAATCAAAACTTCCTTAGCATGAAAATTCGAGTGCAATTAAACTCGCAATAATTTAAATCGATGTCTTTCAAGAACCTATCTATACAGAATCATAGTTTTTTTATAAATCTACTCTAATAACAATGTGTTCCCTCTGACTAACAAATACATACTTTGCTCTAACATATAAAAATCTCTTCTACAAACATAGAAAAGATAATTTGGAATAAACCAAGTCTTGCGTAGCCCCTGCACAACTTCTTCCATCCATCTCAGCTCGTTCCCCTCTCGGAACCGCGGAAACTTTTCGCGCGCGCGCGCGAGTGGCACTTTTATCTCTAACGCGCGCACCAAGTCGTCTGTATCTGCGGTGGACCGTAAATTACACTCGTCGACTACGGCGACGATGTGTGGCGTAAGAGTGATAAAACCCAAGTGTACGTGGCGTATATATGTATCAGTGATGTGAAACTCTTAGCTCGTGACGGCGAGGTTTGCGGAAGGTTGCGATGAGGTTGGGAGCTTGGATTGGGTTTATTTTAATGATGTTTTTCTTTGAGAGGATGGAATTGCCTTTTTTTTAATGCTCGAGATTAGGATGACGAAGAAGGAAGTCTCTAGTTTCGGCCACAATTTTGTTGGTATACAATAATAGTATATTATACTAATATTGTAATAATACTAAAATAATAATATAACAGTATTACAATAATACTATGATAATATTGTAATAATAATATATTTTTAACATATCCATTATTATAATATTTATTTATAGTACGCGTATGAAATAACCTTTGAAAAAATTAAGCGTTAGCATTTATGCAATAATCTATAATACCTCAGTTTTATCAAGATACAATTAAAAATCTTTCTTCGTGTATTACGTCCGAAAATTTATAGGTACACGCAAAACTAGTCGCTATCACGCGAGCCTTAACAAATTAATTAAAACAAATGCAAATTAAATTTAACTGTTGCATAAAAAATTCCACTCCTCTTACATTGTCATTTGCCGAGAAAACGCAACCACCTACTCTTTACCAACCACCTCTCGCTTAATTCGCAATAAAAGAGCGGGGCTGTGAGCAGCCCACGCGCGTCGTAAACCTACTCCCACTATACGGCAGCAATTCGTGGGACGTCGAAAAACAGAAGCGAGGGAAAATCCTATATATACACCTATATATAGACCAGTTCCGGCTTTTTACGAGGGCGCGCCTGTCCGCCCGCAACTTTCCAACAAGCTTACACTAGCTCACGCTCCCATCTTCCCCTCTGTACAGTGTACACATGTATATGTAAAGCGGAAAAAGTTACGTTTAGCGTGCGGGAGAGATTCCTTTTAAGAATAAGGAACAAACTGATGTCTTCCAGCGTGCGTACATTTAGCAAGAGAATGAGAGAGAAAAAAAGAAATAAAACAATGATCGAGGAACACAACCTATTTCGGTGTCGTAGGTTATATGGTAGGCGTATAGTATGTCGTATAGATATATTATGTACGCATATCTTTGGCAGGTAGGTAGGTTTAGGTATAGGATAGGTTCGAGGTTGTAAAGTTTTTTCTTATTTTATTTTGGGAAATGTGTGGCGTAGAGGGGGTATAGGAACAAGTGCTTCGGAAAGTATAACGTGGATTACTTGGGGGTTATTTCTGTTACGGTTCCTGCTTTGGTATCCAGTTGTTGGATCTGCAATTTTTAATGAAGGATTTTAAGAATCGTTATTTTCTTGGTTTTATTCGCGCGTTTTAGACGTTAAAACAACAAAATTTATAATAAATTATACATTGTTAAACATTTGACCTCACTATTGTATATGTTTTTAATGTATAGATTAAAAACGTTCAGTTTCTGTAGAACAAAACAGAGAAAACATTTTGTGACAAATAGGTAGCCAAGTACGAACGGTCATCGGATCTTTTAGTGCTACTTTATTGTAACACACATAAGTGTATTAGGAGCATTTCTTATCCTCTGTTGTTGTGTTATGATCGAATTCGTATAAAACGAGTTACACAAGTCGTCTCACAGTGCTGTGACACTTTCAAAGATGAGATTGAGCTTTCTCTCTCCATCTTTTTCTCCGCGTTGAATCTATATACCTTCAATATAAATATATATATATTGAAACCCGTTTGTATAAAAGTATATATAAATTTAAGTCTCGAAGAAGTAACGTGTAGTTCAATATAAAAGCTATCGTTTCTCAATAAGTATATATATTTATTAAAGAATAGAAAGTCGATTGTAATATTTATTGAGATTTTTCTAGTTTATAATGTACTTGAAATTTCACAGAGTTAAATCGTCGGACAATTACACGCGCCGTCGCTTCGAATTCAAAGCACATTTAACTCGCTTTAACCAACTTTGAAGATATTACAAAACGCAAAAAGGCTCGAGTATAGTAACTGTATCGGTTACTGCGGACACATCAATTACCGCTGAGAAGTGTAAAACGCTAAATAGTTTTTTATTAAAAAATGTTATGTCTGAAAAGAATCTATAAATGTTACCTTAACATTTCATACTTATGGTCCGTTACGTTTATCAGTGTCTCGATGGTCAAAATCCAATATTACATGAAATTTTTGTGTCTAATACTCCGTTGTTCGCCAGATAAATATATTATAATATTAATCGTTGTGTCTTAAATTTTTGTCAAAATGAAAAATATTTTTTTTTAAGATGATCAATCCTACATGAAATGTGCGTTGGTATAAAAATATCCGCAGTAATTGGTGTGCAGTAAAAGATACATATCCGCAGTAATACACATCCGTGCGATTTTTTAAAAACTATTTCGTCTGTAAAGTAATGTTTATCTTACTTTTCAATACAACTATGATAATACTAAAGTTAGCCCAATTATTAGAGGGATAAAAGAAGTAAACGCCATTACACTTATAAGTGCATTATTTTAACACTGAAGGTTATCCACTCACGAAAATCCGTAGTAACCGGTAGAATTAGCCTAAATATTTTTTTAAGAGTTGTGTTTGTCGATTAACGATTACACGGTGAATATATGTTCCGTACAATTATATATCCGCGACGACCAATATCCTCGTATTATATAGAGCGTTTCTAACGAGATTTTCTCAGCTGGGACCTTCAAAAAGTACTATTTTTCCTCCGCTCGAAGGCCCACGGAAAATCCTCTGTCTCCTCCTATATTCATACACGTATATAGCAAACAAAGTGCTGTGCACACACTCTGTTATAATGCTGGAAAAGCTGATTCCTCGCCACCGTCACGACCATGACGAGTGCGTCTCTGAAGTTGCCAAAAAAAAACAAAACAAAAAAAAACAAAAGATTGATAAAAAAAAGCAAAAAGTATAATATAATATACATTACACCGAATCAATCAAAAAAGAAATGGTCGAATTTTTTCAACTACTCAATTGCATTCCCTCTAGCGTCTTGTCGATGTAATTACAAACTGTAAGATTGTAGACGCTGAAGGACACACTTATAAGACCTGATTACTATTAATAACGATATTATAAGATATAAAAGGTAATTCTACATATAGTTAATATATAAATAATAATGTTTTAACAAGCGATAAAAGTTTTCTCTCGTCGTTAGCGCGGACCAGCGCAGCGTATCGCGTGTTCATACCCTCTCTTCACACAGACTCTATATACAAAAATTAATAAAAAAAAAAATGTCAAAAATAATAACACAAGGGACTTTGCGATACGAGCGTGAAAATAATACCAAACAAGCAAAGCAACCAAAAACAAAAAAAAAAAACAAAAAAAAAAGATGAAAAAAAGTGAAAACCATTACCGCTACGTACGATATTCTATATATATTACGAGTTTTACTTTTTCTCGACATTGTACACAGACACGTACACACGCAGACATAATATACACTCACGTAAGCATGCATATATATATATACCTATATACGAGCTAATGTGCAACAATCAATTTTTCGTGAGCGACGCTGTTACTTCTCGCGCGGCGACCAAGCCGCGAAGCATATCGTGTATTTCTGAATTATTATTGATTATTACAAAGGAAAAGCGAAACCACGCGTCACGCATATTATATACAGACATATACATATACTTCGCTTGTATAACACATACAGGATATACACACGAGGACGTGGAGAGACGTTATAATGTAACACATACAACACGAAGACACGCGCTGAGAGCGTATGTACATATACGTGCGCGTGGAGCCGACACACCTGCATATTATATATTTTTAAGATGTTTTTGTGCATTTATAATGTCGTAATAAAAAGTTCTGAATCATGAAAGAAAGCAAGAAACGTGTTCTTCGATGGCTGGCCATTTATTTCGCTCGAACGCCTCTCTTTTTTCCCTCCCTGCTACTTCGGTCCGATCTTTACAGATCATGTCAAATTGATAAACAATGAATGAAATTTCGCGATATACTTATTTAGAATAATGTTTCGAAAGTGGGTAAGTCTATTTATCCTCCTATCAAATTATTGCTCCAAATTATGTTCTATAGTATTTAAATAAACGATAATTGAATACAAAGGTAACGGACATATCCGAAGGCCTAGAGTTATGTGCAATTCCGATCAGAATTTTCCTTAGCTCGGTCATAAAAACGATGAAAAAAAATTTTTTTGAGCCACACCTATGACATAAGGTTTTTCTTGTTCTATAGACCATATACCGTCAAAAATAAGTGCCTTAAATTTAATGCAAAAGTATACTGGAAGCAAATTTCAATTTCGCACATTAATTAAAATTAGAACAAGTACAAAAATTTGTCAGTATTTATGCTTTAAATTTCATATAGAAGTATATTAAATTTAACGTGAAAAAGCATTAAATGTTATGCAAATGTTGCTTAAATAAATTTTAATGTCCATTTGCATTGAAATTCATTAGTTGACAGTGCATTAAAATTCATGCTTTTTTAATATAACAGTGCACACATTAGACGAAAAACGTTTGTAACTCAGGAAAACGGTCTTGTGACACAGCTTTATACGCACATCAATTTTTCTTATGGAAATTTAACATGGGAAAAATGGATGAAAAGTAGTAGTCACTGTTGACTAACCAATAGCAAGCTCTTAACGGAGCTGCCAAATATTCCACAAAAAAGTGAGTAAAGTAGAAGAAAAAAAGCTTTAATTTAAGATGAGAATCGTTAAAATCGAACGGCTCTGTGCAAAATTACGTGCATTTGAAAATCGCGAAAAATGAAGAAAAAAAGCTTTAATTTAAGATGAGAATCGTTAAAATCGGTCGGTTCTATGCAAAGTTATGTGCATTTGAAAATCGCCCATTTTTCCCATGTTAAATTTCCATAAGAAAAATTGATGTGCGTATAAAACTGTGTCACAAGACCGTTTTCCTGTGTTCCAAAGTTTTTTCGTGTAATGTGTGATCTACAGAGCAAGAAAAAACTTATGGCAGAGGTGTGCCTGCACTTATATTTAAAAAATTGAATTTTAAACGTATTTTTCCCGCATGCGCCATGAACCGCATCGGCCGCAAATGATTTATTGCCAATGTATTCAATTTAATTACCGCGAATAACAAGCTTTAATATATTTCCAATAGATATACTTATCAATCAATCCTAAATTCAACATTCACATTACTCCCCAAAAATATCGCATCAAATATCATCGCATACAAAAGAAATTACCCCCCCGTAACCCGACCGTGTCACTCTCACGTCCTATATGCGTGCGTGTGTGCTTTCTCTCTCGGTGGACAATGGACGGAGAGTGGAGGGTCGCTTGCAGCGAAAGACGATGTGTGTGTGTGTGTGTGTGTATATATATATATATATATATATGAGTCAACGACGCTGACAGGGGAAAGTTGACGCCTGAGAGATGCCTCGATAAGTAAGGGAGCGACGGAGAGAAAAATCCATGCGTCACGCAATGGAACTTTTGCGGACGGATGTGAGGGTACGTATATATACGGTGGGGTTGGATGCTTCGTTGGAGATCTCGACGGACTTTATTATTTATGGGTGATTAAAGCCGGAGGGAATGTTTTTTGTTCTTTTTTTCT
The DNA here is from genome assembly GCA_030522985.1 of Torymus sinensis. NCBI lineage: Eukaryota > Metazoa > Arthropoda > Insecta > Hymenoptera > Torymidae > Torymus > Torymus sinensis. The sequence goes on along the minus strand of JAPYZP010000480.1, from coordinate 25,272 downwards.
TTTATTGCGCGGGGTTGGTGATAAGATTAAAAATGAAGGAGAATTGAGTCACATAACGCAGCTTTCAAAGAAATTATTCGCTAATTTTTTATTTGCTCAATTCTACGGTGGTAGAATCTAGTTTTAGTCAATAAATATCGATAATAGATATTAAAATTTAAAACTCTTACCAAATGTATAAATGGTCCTATAGCGACTGATATTGAGTTTGTGACATTTTGATAAGGTATAATAACGATGTTCGATTATTTGTTGATGGTAAATAAAACGAATACAAATAATAGTTTCATAATGTTTTCTTTTATTTGCTTTGTTTTTTTTTACACAAGCGCTCAATAGCGTCTTCTATAGGAATCAGTTGCAGATTCAATCTTCTCGTGAATAAAAAAAGTTCGTAATCACGAATTAAAAAAAAAACTAATAGAATATAAACGCCTCGTTATACGTACACTTCATCTACGTATATTACAAAAAGAAACGTGAATTGCACTATAAACGGTACACATGTACATACATAATTATAACTCACATATAACTTATACATCGAGAACTCTCAACGACCTACGACGAATAAAAGAAAATAGTCCTTTTTCTAGCTATGTACAATATTTTTCTCTCTACGAATCCTTAAAAACGAGGATTAAAATTACAAAAAGAAAAAGAAGACTGAGTAAAAAGAGAAGAGTCGAAGAACGAAAGAATGTACAGTAATTTCCTATCAACCCCGCGGATTGATAAGATAGAGGCGCGCGCGTTATTTGCATTGTTTTGGCGGTTTTGTGGCATGTATACATTATAATATACACGACAGGACTTTGATCGTTAAACGTTGTAGAGCTTCGAGGCACTTTTTTCGTTTACAAAAAAAAACTATATATATATACGCATTAATTCGGCGATAAATTGTCATCTATAATAGCGTTTTAGCTTTTTGTTCTCTCACAATTAAATGCGTAATTAACGCCCGATGCTTATATACACAATTCATCGAATATACGCAACGTTGTTACACAGTCTATTTGATTCCCAATGCATCATACTGACGTTTTATTAATTTAAATATATAATTTAAATACTTCGGCTAGCAATGCCTTTATGTATAAATTAAAATAAAAAAAAAAAAACACAACTACAGACAGAGAAGAGACAAATTATTGTCTGAACACAAACTATATAAATATATACGTAAAAACATTCGCACGCATAATTCCGGTGACGCCGCGCCGCGAGATTCGATTAATTACGCATATAATTGAAGCTAATCATGTAAAGTTCTTTCGACCGTCGTCGTCGTCCTAGAAACTCAAGAACGACGAAAAATATAATAACGTGTAGAGTAGCGCGCGGGCGAATCCTTTTTATATAATTATGTACACGAGTGCGTGCGTGCGGCACGCAAAATTCATCTATACGACGACGCTGTACAACTCTATATACATATATACACACATATGTAAAGTGTATACGCGTCGTCGGCTTTCTATATATAATTGCGTTTCAAATTAAGGCGCTATGGGTATAGCGACGACAAAAATATAACGTTCAAGGCGCGCGCAATCGCTCGCCGCTTCGCTTACACACAGACACACATGCATACACACACACACACACACATACACAGATTCACACACACTGAGACGTACGTAGACGCTATGTTGCCGCGAGCCTGCTCATCGGCCAAAATACTGGAAGGTGCTCTGAAACAGGAAAACATCAATGCGATCGATTAGGATGGCGGTGTGAGAGAGAGAGAGAGAGAGAAGAATTTTGTAAGATTTGATTTTTTAACAGAAAATTAACATTGTTCTTGCGGGTGATGCTCTTTGATTAACGCGCTTCTTCATAAAAATTAATTTACGGCCTTTGAGATGTTACTAAAATGGTACACAAGTTCACGGCGCATTGTCTTATCTCGCGTTAGTCGCTCGTAAGTCTATATACAGGGTCATCTTTTTAGATGATTGTTTTATCGCTGAGGCTGTGCAGAAGGTGACAACGAAAAGAGATATTAACATTTATACCTCGTTACTTGACTCATTTGACATTTTGAAATTGACTTTAATTTATTCTAATTTACTTTATTTATTGATAATATAAAAAATTACTTAACAAGGAATTAACTACTGCGAAAATCTGAAAATTTTCCTTGGCGATTTGGTTTGAATTTTATTAGAAAAGATATATCAGCAGAATTTCGTTCAATGATTTATAAAGCATTTGGTATTTTAATATTTAGTTTTAAATTGTTTATTTACTTTTGAACATTCTTAAAATAAGTTTACAAAAATCATTAAATTTTTTGCATATTAAAGGTTGAAGCATAAACGAAAAAAACGGTGATATATAAATTTGAGTTGTATAAGTTTGATTTAGTATAAGTATATATGTACATATATACTTATCAAACTTTTTTTTTAATTTCCAAGTGAGAATGTAAAAATATAAATCATTTTTGCACGTTTATCTCACGCTTTTGATATGCCCGACCAAGAATCTTTGGACGGCAATCCTCTAATACACATCTTGAAAGGAAAAATTAAGAAATTTTTTACCCTCAATAAATGTCGCCAATGCTATCCTCGTGTGATAATACAGTGTTTTACTAAAAATAATCTTTAAAACGTAAACCCTCAATGGCATTGAAGTGCCATTAATTAATGTAAATATATGGAAACATTTTATACTTTATCTGAATATAATATCTAGATGAAACGGAATGAATATATTCTCTCTCGAAACCATCCACTCACCATTAATGCGTATCGAGTGTAAGCAGATGACTAGTAGATTCTCGCGGAGGCCAGGACACATCTCCTCTCCCTCCACTTGCTCCCTTCACTCTCACTCTCATTCCTTGGCCGCCCGGGCCTCCGCAGCGGGTCGAGGAGGAGTCGACGACTTGCCTCATCATCGGTGGTAGCCGACAGCGGAGGCTTGACCTTCGTTAGCCGGCGCGGCCCCTGCGGAAGGCCGCCGGCAGGCCTTGATCCGCGGGCGTGGAGTCCCACACGGTTCGACAGCGCGTCGATTTCCGCCAGTGGGGTAGCTGGGTGCCGAGACGCTGGCAGTCGTGGGCGTAAGCCATGAAGGACTCGCAGTAGCAGTGCTCGCCCGGGCACTCGCACATGTCCGCCAGGCAGGCCTTGTAGTACATGGCCGGGTTGACCTTGCGGTGGCAGGATTCGAAGATCGATGAGCGTAGACGGTTGCAGAGCCTGCGGGTGGTGAGAAGAGTTACGTTTTGCCGACATTAACATAGCCACATTTCTGTTCAACTGTTCAATGAATACTCAAATCATTGTGCAATTTGACAATTCAAGTTTGACAACAAAGAATAATTCAAAAAAATGCTATAGTTATTTTTACAAAGTTGGAATAACTCTTTTCTGAACGTTTAAACTTATTAACTGTTATTGGAATCTGGTTATAGGTATATAAGATTGATAAAAATTATCCAAGTATATAAGTAGATTGGTTAATTAAATCAACTCACCTGTGATCCTTCCGAAGCTTACACCCCCGTGTCCGCGCGTGGTTCTTCGTTCTGGAGCAGATCTTCTTCGCTCCGACGGCCCAGCTATTTCCAAAACTCACCGGATCCGACAGCAGCTTTCCCCTCCTATTCGTCAAATCGTCCTTGGGCATCGAGTTGAAATTTCCGCACAAACCGCACAGCTTCCCCCTGTACGACGTTGGTGCCGACACCTCCAGAAAGCTAATCCCATCCCAGAGGATCTTGATCCCCAGATGCGTGCTCACGAGTATACTGTCCTGCGTCCTGTTGATATCCAGTTTGCTAGCCATGCGAAACGGTATCTCAACCCGTCGCCCGTTCACCTTCACCCGCATCTTCTGGCCCAGGTTCACCTTCATGTCACCGATTTTCAGGGAGATGGTCTTGGTCCAGGCGGACACTCGAGTAGCTCTGGCGTCGTTGGTCACGCGGATGCTGAACGTGTGGTTGACGCAGTCGCTGGTTAGTTGGTACTTGCAGGAACCACGGAACGTGTAGAACTTGCCGTCGAAGGTACGGTAGTGCGGGTCGCCGAAGACAGTACACACGCCGTCGCCTTTTTGGACGGATATCATGATCGTGGTTAGAATTGAGAGGTTTTCGTCATGGGCACGATGATGATGATTGTGGTGATGATTTGTCGAGTTTCATTTTTGGTTATAGGATATGTTATTGACAGTGGAATGGATACTTAGTATACAGTGGATTGGCCAACGAAGCAGATATCAAGTCGTCAATTTCTGTTCTGCTTCTCTATTTAATATTGTATGAATCACGGCACGACGTTCGTATACATTTCAAAAGGTTTATTTTATCTATTACTAACGAGAAAAACGAAGGATCTACCTTTAATTGAGTTTACTATCTAGGGTACAAACTAATAGGAAAACAAAGATTAGTTACTAATTGATTTAAAATTTTAGACAAAGGTTAGAATCTGTTGACACGTATAAAATACTAATTCATAACATCTACATTCCTCACTTCGAAATATTGGTCTAATTTACATATGTTCAACGGAGGTGGTACGCAGTTACAATATTCCTCATCAATAGTACCACAGTATATGATAAAATGCTTATTCGTCATCTCGAGAAGCAACAATTGTCAATTCATTTGTCACTTAAAGTGGTCTTACACCTATAGGTCTTTCTGGTCAAAATTACCTAAAAAAATGATAAAAAATATTATTATAATAAAATAATGAAAATGTATATATATTGTAAATATAACTTATTTTTAATAAAATGAGCCAAGACAGAGGTCCTTAAACTCATTTTATCCTCATTTATAGCATTTTCAAGAAAAAAGTTTGTTGTAATAACTTTTCTCTGAGACCGCATGATAGATTTTCAGGCTATAAAGTGCAAATTATTCCTAATTCATGTAGTTATGGACCTAAGAGTTACAATTTTAAGGTTTTTATGTATAAAAGTATTGTTCTGATGGCAACAACTGATTTTTTTGCAATAATTTTTTCCATTTTTTTGTTGAATGTTTAGGGTTTTTACCATAAAAAAAACCTTATACATAAAAACCTTAAAATTTCAACTCTTAAGGTTGGAATAATTTACACTTCATCCCATGAAAATCCATCATGCGGTCTCAGAGAAAAGCTACAACAATAAAATGAGTTTAAGGACCTCTGCCTTGACTCATTTTATTCAATATAAGTTATATTTACAATATATATTCATTATTTTATTATAATAATATTTTTAATCATTTTTTTTAGGTAATTTTGGGCCAGAAAGGCCTATAGGTGTAAGACCGCCTTAACTACCATCAATAATCACAATTCTCAAAATTATAACTAACCGCGATACGGTGCGCGTGTGTAAGTGTCTGCGTATTTGTGTTATGAGTGTGGATAGGAGATAAGAACTCACTCTCAACGCATCGTGGACAGCACTGGCCCTCGGGCAGTTCCAAACGCGAGTTCGGCGGACAGGGAGTTGTTAAGGGCGGACACATGGACATGGCGCAGCGCACCTTGCCCTGCTTGCATGCGCACGACTTGCAGGGATCTAGCTTCCAAGTTTCGCCATCCTGCCTAGGAGAAATTAGAACGTTTATAACCACATCGAGTGAGAGGTGACTTTATCTTCTCAAACTCTTAACTGTTATCTTTGTTTCTTGTTTCCAAAGTTAGTCTCAAGCAAACGTTTTTCTTTTTTTCCTCACATCCAAGTCTAATAGTGAATCTCTATGTACAGTATATGTGATTGATTGCAAATGGTTCGTGCGATGCTGGTGCAATGGTGCTTTTTTTTGGTTAGGTGATACATGGGTTGGTTGGTAAACGTGGTATAGGGGGATTCGGTTGGAGTACGTAGAGTTCTAAATTTATATGTTGCTTTTTACCGATGAAAGACAGTTTAATCTTTATTCAATAATTTAGAACCCTATTATTCAACTGCGCAGTAGATAAGCAGAGGTGCCATAGTGCATGTGTGCAAGTGAGTGTTTGTGTAATGTATAGTGTTTCCGATAGTGCGAGTGTTGATTTCGATAATTGCAGACGATTATAAAATAATTTATAAAATATGTACATTGATGGAAGCAACAAAAATATTTAACTAGCTAAAGGCTTTTTCATAGACAGTTGAGAGTTATCATGTTATTATTTATGATTTAGTAGAAATGGCATTATTGTGATTGTTAATATAAATATATTAGTAATTGGACATTGAACACCAACTGTTAAAAAAAGCCTCTAGTCAGTAACTAGTTTCGTGAATAATCTTTCGGTTAGTGATGTTATACATGTTAGTATAAAAAAAAAAAACTTTAGCTGACATTCATTTTATACAACATCTTTATTTGTAAAAAGCGCATGAGCATGTTAAAAAATAGTGCGATGAACGTAAATGTGATGTAACTTCAATTATACACGCTTATAATTATAAAAGTAATCACTGCCTATAGACAATCTTCACAAAACACTTGTGAATGTCGCATTCATTATTATCTTACAATGGCATTAGGAATTGTACTTTCACAAGTAAAATTTGTCATGATTTATAATACTGACGTTCTTTCCCTCTCCTTTTTTTTCGTCTGATGACAAGATATGCTTTTCTCAGGGCTTCGTTCTATCGGTATCTATCTTTTACAGTTAACACCTACACTAATCAATTTGTAATACTAACACAATAATACTATAGCCATAATGGAATAAATCATCGTATTTATCTAGCTTCTAATACACGATCAAAAAAGAAATGGGATTTTAACAATCGCGTCATTAGAATCCCCTTTGCTTTACTAACAAATACATTAGTACGAATCCCATAGAAACTAGAAATACTGAAGGTATCACGACATCAATGACAAAAGAAAGAAAATAAATAAATAACTATAACCGAAACAGAAAACTACACTTATATCCGAACCATAAATTACTAAATAAAACTACCATACATTTTCAATCATTAATCAAACTAAACTTTCTCATCAATATATCAATAGAACGAAAGCCCGTCTGTATCGTTCTACCCGTCCGATCGCTTTTTCTCTCTCTCTCTCTCTCTATCTCAATTATTTCAGCACCGCGTGCATCAGCCAACAAGCAATCATCATCGCCGTCGCGACGACAATGGTACTCGCCCCGTAAGTCTTGCCGGCGTAGGTGCACGACGCTCTGCTCTCCTCGATCATCGGACACTGGGGACAGCAGCGTCCGGGTAGCTTGGACTGGTACTCGCTGGCGCACTCGAGGACGGGACAGGTCTCCTTGGCACAGCTGATGGCGGAGTTGGTGCACGAGCAGCGAGTACACTCGTCGAGGTAGAACTGGGAGCCCGAGTTGTGGAGGACGGTGCCCAGCATACAGGCGCCGCGCGGTGGCAGCAGATATTTACCCATTCCTGTGGAAAAGACAAGGACATGAAGAATGCGTTGAAGATTTTCATATTTTTTTTTGTTTTTCGTATCCATCCAAAATACGTGGGATTAGTAAAAGTAGTAACTGCGTTTTATTATACAGACGGCAAGAATAGTAATGCGGTTACCCTTTTTTTTATTTTTTTTTATTTTTATTTTTATATGTTGATACCCTATCTAATCCCTGGTAGAAATGTTGACCATAAGTTACCTATTATTTAGCTTTATGGCTAATAGCTGAAATATTCTGCGTTGATTTGATAATTGCGTATGATCAATTTAAAGTAAAATTTTGGTATTTACATTAGAGAATATTGATATTTTCATTACTAGAAATACTTGTTGATAAAGATTACCCCGTTAATAATAAAAAATAGTAATTTCGAACCGAGGATGTTTTATTTTCAAATCTAACAGTATTATAAGACGTATTCAATATCATTGTAGTGTTACTAGTATTTTTTTTCGAGTATTACTATAATAATGCTATAGTACTTTTCTAGTACTATAATATAAGAACGAGGGACTGCTATATGAACAAATAATTAAAAAAGATAAATCAAGGAGAAGAAAAGAAATTAGTATACGGTAAGTAAAAAGACTAGATGTAACTAGAATTCTATGTACAAGGTGTTAAAAAAGAAAAAAACAAACACATTAAATTTTTCAACAACGATGAACAGACACTAAGAACTTGCAGATTGCAATTCAGAAAACAAACGAACAACTCCTTCCGGTTCTTAAAATAGCCTCTGCATATAGCCAGCCCATCTTCCTCGCTAATCAAAAGAATGACTCAGCTAAGTGATTTATTTTAAAGCGATTTTTCGCCGCGGAGGCACAAGAAAGTATTGATCGATCCTCTCAATCTTAATTTATAAATATAAATCGCGGTCGAAACTTTATCGTTGAATGATACCCAAACAATCTATAAATATAAGTATAGCGCTAATATTAATATATAAAAGAATAGACAACAATTATGGTATATATATATTGGTATATATATATACCTTTGCATCGAGGGCAGCATTCGCCGGGCTCCTGGAAGAGCCTCGAGCCGGGACAGTGTAGCACAGGGCAGGCCTTCTTCGCGCAGGTCAGCCGGCCCATGTTGCATTTGCAGGTGACGCAAGGATCCTCCGTCGTCATCACCGATCTCTCCTCCGTCACCTTCTGCCCGTTCACGTAGCAGCCTTCGAACGAAAATTCAAATGAAATTTAGCTATACTCATAGAGAAAAATTCATTATTGTATATCTATACTCTTGTAATCGTTCGTGGGTGATGGTGTGTTCGCGCTTATCGGCAGCCGGCGGTAATTTATTATACAAAAAGAACGCCCGATACATTGTTATATATGTTGTATGTTATATATATATATGTTGGGATATATATGTATATATATATACACACACACACGTTTAGTTATAATATATCGAGAGGGAAAATCGCCGCGGATTAAAAGCTGAATAGATTTCGCGCGAGATAAAGCTGTCGGCACGGTCATTAATAAGTTTTGCATATTTTAAGGTTTCGCTTAATTAATTCATATATACACATATATCTATCCAATATCTTTACGGATTTATTAATTGGGTCTAGCGTGTGGTTATTTGAAATTTATCGAGGCTTTCGCAATAAAATGTCGCGCGTTGGGGAAATACTTAAATGCCGTTGAATATGCATAATACACGCGCACGTATAATAATTCCAAGTATGTGCGTATAAAAACTCTTATAGTCCGATAAAAAAATATATACCATAAAACTGTGACAGCCTTTACTTGCTAAAGCCTTCAAATATTTTATATCGTTGCTCTGGTAACGAGATGAATGATAAAAAAAATACACCTAAATAATAAAGTAAACGTTTTGGATCCGAATGATATCTTGTAACAACGAAACAATCATTTTACAATAACCCAATTAGCGTTAAAAACGTCAATATTCCAGGAAAAGTTTTATATACCAAATTATCAAACCTGCTAGCCAACTGGAGCGAATAAATAAAAGAAGAAAAGAAGAAAACCAACCTGCACAAGTAGAACAGCACTGGCCGGGCCCCGGTGGCGTCGGATTCCCGCAGGGCGTGTAACACCTGAGCTTCGACTCGGTGATGACGCCGGCGTTGCAGGTGTAGATGCGGCAGGGATCGCTCGGCTCCGTCCACTCCGTACCCGAGGGATGGTGCACGTTGTTCTTCATGCATCCTGCGAACGGCCATAGCAATGATTATTTCTGTCTTTTTGATTTTCTTTACGTTGTTGTTGTTCGTTTATTCAAGGTCGCGGGAGACACGTGCGCGCGTCTGTGATTTACATAGAGAGGCTTATATGAATTTTCAGTGCGGCTGCTTTGAGGCGTGAGGATAACGACAAGTCTTGATCATTTTATTTAGTCGTGCATTTTGTTTCTGTTTTTACCTTTGGTATATGTTTCTTCAGTTGATCGTTAAAAGATAATTAATGACGATCGAATTGGACAATCCATATAGGATAATTATTGGTATAATAAGCGAGTTACATTTCATAAAGAGCTATATAGAAGTAATAAAAAAGTGAAGAAGATAAAATCTGGAGAAAGTAAAAAGTATTGGTAGTAAAAGTATACACGCCTCAAAAATGCTCTTCTACATACAAATACCACACGACACAATATAAATCACACATTGATTGTCTCCATTCTAATATTTACACGTACTCCGGCCAAAAGAAAAAACTGTACTCGCGCAAGCCTCCCCCGGATAATTTCAATAAATCTTTTATTAAATCCCCCTCCATATATCTCGCAATTCATTCCTATACTCAAAAGACAATTATCTTTATGCCGCACACACACACTCTCTTGACAAAAGCAAAAAGACCCGACAACCGAGCTCGTTTCTCCCGTACAGGCGCGCGCGCGCGTAAGGGCCGCCATAAATCTTACGTCACAATTAGCATAATTAATGCGCGCCGCGCTCCGATAAACGCTGGCGCGTGCGTGCGCTGTCCGGCGGCGTGCGGCGCTGAAATTCGCCGCGAACGTTTCGCGAGGTGGTGCAGCGTTTATATACATAAGCGTTGAGCGGTTACAAGATCGTTTCGATTTTGTCGGCGGCGCGCCTGGTGCGAGCTTTTTTTTTCTTCTCCTTCTCTGATCATGCGGAGGGAGATCGAGGATGATGGATGAGAGGGAGTGTTTTATCGCGCGGGTTTATGTGGGTGATTTTGTTTTTATTGGGATTTTCGGTAACGCGGGTGCTCGAATATGAGTTTTGAACTTCTCATAGTGTGTAAAATAAACGTTTGCGGTCGGGCAATGGTTCTGCGTTGTATTCGATATAAGAAGCCAAATAAAGAGAGGAGAATAATGAATACAAAATTTTCATAAGAGGATTCGAGTATTAACAGACAAAAAAAAATAATATAGCACGTACAATTACTATTAAGCATTATTTCTATATTTTACGACATAACGTGCAACTATATCTTTATATAACCATGCGTTTCGTACAATTAACCATTACAGATGGCACGTATTTTTGTTAATTAAAAGCTGATCAAAAAACTGTCTGTCAACAAAATGTAATTATCACGTATTACGAATGTTGTATAAAAATCGGATTTTCTCCGTTATATCTCAAACCACAGCGCGCCTCGCATCTCCGTCCCGGTCGTGTTAGAAACCTCTCCATAACCAGCACCACTATAGCACCTCCTCGTCCCTATACGACTCATCCGCAAAAACAACCCCCAGAAACCCATCGCCTCCCATACCTCGACTGTATCATTACCGTAACACAATCCTGCGATCGTGCACCGGCAAATCGCTCCCCGATGTACACCTCTACGCCGCCGCCGCCGACGTCACGCGAGAGCAGAGCAAGTGCAACACACATACACACGTACACGTGATATAGCCGGCGCCGCGCGCGCTGCAGTCCAGCACACAGACAGACGGCCCTTTGTGCAGCGCGTTTTCTCACGGCGAGCAAGCCGTGACCGGACCTAGAGAGAGAGAGAGATGCGCGCATTAGCGGCGCCAGGCCGGATTATCCTCAGGCGAGGCGTTTTGGGGGGTTGAGTATATATGAGTACAGTCCGCGTGGGAAGTGTGTGTGTGTGCGTGTGGGTGGTGGTGAGGGAAAGAAAGCAGGGTCTAATCTCGAGGGACGCGGAAGGTGGAGGTGATGACAAACTTTCAAGATAATTGTTGGGTATATATGAGGAAATCCACAATGTTTGTTCACACTTAGAGGGTTCGAAAAATTAAAAAATAAAATTTGAAGGCACACATCTGACAAAAATTTTTTATGATTCTCGAGGCTATAAAATATACAAAAAAACTCGTAAACATTAGAAAACGGTCTTGTGACACGGTTTTAAAAAATACTGAAAAATGGCCAAAAAGTAGTGTCTGATGATTAACTAATAGCGAGCTATTAAAAGTTCCCAACCCAAGTTCTACAAAAAAGCGATTAAAGTAGAAGAAAAGAGCTTCAATTTAAGCTAAAGATCGTTAAAATCGATCGATTCTGTGCAAAGTAACGTGCATTTGAAAATCGATCATTTTTGGTCATTTTTAACCATCTTTAGCTTAAATTAAAGCTCTTTTCTTCTACTTTAATCGCTCTTTTGTGGAATATTTGTTGGCCACTTCAATAACTCGCTATTGGTTAATCATCAGTCACTACTTTTTGTCCATTTTTCAGTATTTTTTAAAACCGTGTCACAAGACCGTTTTCTAATGTTCACGAGTTTTTTTTGTATATTTTATAGCTAGAGAATGATAAAAAATTTTTTCAGAGGTTTCAGAGGCAAATTTTTTTTAAAATTTTTCGAATCCTGGAAGTGATGGACAAATTGTGGATTTCCTCATATATATTGGGGGGGATTATATAGGGACGTGGCTTTTAGCGCGGGCACACCAATGTCTGACTAGATCTAACAGTTTTCTACTTAGAATTTCTCAAACTATGCGCGAAATGTCGTGTGGGTTACGTTGGCACGAGCGGATCGCGTGAATTTTTGAAATATATAGCTTTGTTGCTAGTTATACATAATAATGTATTATAGGGCTCTGGTTGAAGATTAAGCGAGTTGAATTTATTTTAATCAATGACTCAGTACTCTGGCAAAATGCTATCGTATTACGTTCAATTATATTTATCTCAGTTTAAAGTCTTGTCGTGATTGAACGCGTCGAATATATTAATTTACTTTTAATTATAATTAATCGATTAAGTCGCCAAAATGATGATATACCTTCAATTACGCAGAAATTATGAGAAATTGATGCATCCGAAAATGGTTTCTCGACGTGAAATATGTACAGCTCTCCGATTGATTTTATGAGTAAATTATTATATACATTTTGTCAAGCTCACTTATGTATACGAATTCTTATGTTTAACAAGAAAGAAAAAAAAGATACGCGTATACTCATTTATATATACGAATTCTTATGTTTAACAAGAAAGAAAAAAAGATAGAAAATAAATTTTAACGGAGTCGGTCAGCGTATTTCCACTTTCCAAAGCCATTATAAAACCGCCCCTGTAACTTTCCTCACCGGACTGTACGCACCGATAGTCATCCTTAAAATAGGAGTCTTCTTCGTCGTCGTCTTCTTCTTCATCTCTTCTCTCCTCAGACGTATACACAATCGATCCCTCCTCGAGCACGCATCTCCCGCACGTATATAGCTTATATACAGACCAGACATGCACACACCGCATTACGGGCATGACTCACCATCATCATCATATTCTCTCCCTCTCTCTCTCTCTCTTTCTGTACGTACCTTTGCACTTCTGGCAGCACTCCTCCTTCCTGGGGTCGAGCAGCATGTAGCAGCCCTCGATGCTCGGACACTGCTGCTTCAGGCACTCGACGAAGCCGTTCTGCAACGAGCAAAAAGCACCAGCCCAGCGCGATACTTAAATAATCTACGCTATATATGTATATGTATATATGGGTGTATACGTATATTCGCAGAGCGCGGGCAATCTGTTATTGATTATACACATAGCCGATCGGGAAGTAAATTAATGACCGAGCGCGGCCGACCTCGGGAAGACTCGTTAAACGCTTTGTTTATGCCGTATTATAATAAGATAAGAGCAAGTGCATGTGCAGTATGCGCGCGCGCGCGAGAGAGCCAGTGCTCGGCGGTTTTTTCTTTTTATCCTATTTATTCATCTATTACTGGCTTCTTTTTTTTTGTTTCTTTTTCGTCCATAGACCCGTGTGTCTCGGACGGTTGGGAGAAGAGGACGAGAAAGAGAAAGAGAAGAGAGAGGTTTATGGAGACGCCCGGAGTGAGAATAGAGACGTCGATTTCTAATAAGGTTGTTAAGTGTAACGGTCGAGGAGGAGGGTCGTTAGCGACGATTTAAATGCAAATGCCGGAGCGCGAGCGCGCGTTTACGAGGAACCTTGAGAATCGCGCCGTTTTACAACTGACATCTCTCGTGTACGTGTGCATGTATGTGTGTGTGTGTGAGAGAGAGAGAGAGAGAGAGAGGAGCGGCGAACTCGAAGAGGAAATTTATTGGCGTGCGAGGATTTTTTTTTTCGAGTGTTGCCGCGTGTCGGAGGTTCGTTGGTGTAGGTCGCGCGCGCAGTGGAATGATAGTTGAGAGTGCGGGTTTTATGATGAAACAGGTATATCGTTGCTTGACCTTTTTCTTTCGTGTGGTTGATAGTACGAGGTTTATGTGCTGTATAGATTCGTAATTCGAGGTGTGCGTTTATAGATGAATTGAATTTTTTCTCTCTTAATTTATATCAGTGGCGTATATATTCAAATCCCCCGAAAATCTGCGAGAAAAAACTCGAAATATGGTTTTGAACATTTTTTTCGAGCACACTTACCAGATCTGAGGTTTCTCGTTGTTGAGACTAGAAAGAAAGAGGTGTCATTCCCTTTTTTGAAAATTACAAAAAGGTCGATTCCTTCAAAAGTTATAAGGGTTTGAAGTTGGATGTCGAAAAGGTATAAAAATGCTCTCAAAGTCGGTGCCGCTGATTCCTGCGATTTTTGCATTTTTATGTCATTTCGACGTTCAACTTGAAACCCTTATAACTTTTGAAGGAATCGACATTTTTTAATTTTCAAAAAAAGGAATGAAAGTTCTTTCTTTCTAGTTTCAATTTCTTTTTTAAAACTTTGAGTAGATGTTTTCTGGGCTAAATGGCTGAGGTTTGAAGAGAAGGACTTTTTTGATCATTTTCTTAAAAAGTATATGTTGTTCTAGAAAAATTATACCATTTGATGGACGCTGTTCAACCACGAATTTCTCTTACATGTACTACAAACAACAAGAAAAACCAGGTCTGGTAGGTGTACTCGAAAAAAAATTTTCAAAGCCATATTTCGTGTTTTTTCGCAGATATCGGGGGATTTGCACATATACTTGTAAATGATAGTCAGAAAATCCACTGACAATTAGCGAATACCTGCTGATTATCAATTATGAGTAGACCACTGATTTGATATCAATGCATATAGACAGAGAATTGGAATGTAGATTTTGGAAAATGGACAGATAAGTTGCCTTATTTATCAATAAAATCGCAATGCTATATTTTATAAGATATTATTTGGTATTGTACCAAATATTAATTTATAATTCGTAAAATCTATGTTCAAAGCTTATTTTTGGAAAATAATGGCATTATATGGTCAGCTGAAAACTCATTAAAATTAATTTATTATACGTAAGAAAATGATGTACGCGTATATTTCCGAATTAAATTTGTTTTCTCTGAGATAACTAACGATCGGATTATAAAACACCATGAAAGCATAAAGAAAGGCAGATCTTAAATTCCAATAACAATTACTTAAAAATTGAGACATTTCGCCAATAAAAATTGAATGAGAAGTAACAATCCGTTTTCATACATTCCCCGTCAAAACACTCTCGCCATCTCCCACTCACGACGGCAATCAATTATTCTCTCTCTCTCTCTCTCACTCTACCAAAACTACACGCAGCATTAGACAACCTCACTCACTCTCTCTCCCTCTCCGGCGCAAAAAACGCGCTCG
Organism: Torymus sinensis; assembly: GCA_030522985.1. Classification (NCBI taxonomy): domain Eukaryota; kingdom Metazoa; phylum Arthropoda; class Insecta; order Hymenoptera; family Torymidae; genus Torymus; species Torymus sinensis. The sequence goes on along the minus strand of JAPYZP010000480.1, from coordinate 9,835 downwards.
AATAATCTGGCGCGCTCGCCGCGGCCGAGGGGAAAAACTGGGACATCTCAATTTCAAAGTTCACGCACTGCGTGTACGTGCACACAGACGATCGCCGTGGCGAGAAAAAGAAGGGAACGTGATCTGCGGCTGACTTGGACTCGATGATGATCGATCGCGGCCGCCGCTGCCGCTACAATAACAAATAATTATGTCACACGCGGTGGTGGTGGTGGTTCTCTTTGCGCGGCTGCGCGACGAAAACAAGAGAAACGTCACGAGAGAAGAAGAAGGAGGAGACTGTGGCGGTGGTGGATGATGATGATGATGCGCGAGGCGAGGAGGGAATGAACCAAGGGCGCGCGCGCGGATGAGAAGGGGGGGGAGGCGAGAGTGCGTAGAGAGAGAGAGAGAGAGAGAGAGAGAGAGAGAGAGAGAGAGAGAGAGAGAGAGAGAGAATGAGAGAGATTTCCCTGAGGGAGATGAAGTCTGTGCAGTGGTCGCGACTGGCGAGTTTGTTTACGAGGTGGTTATTTAAATCGGTTGGAAAACTTTCAGCTAAACTTGTTGGTTCGTTTGTATGAATGTCATCTGGAATTATTGTTGATCCGACCCCCAATGAGAATTTTGAAAATGTATCAATTATAATCTTGAACGTAATATGTTTAATTTGGTGTATATTTATATTTTTCCAAAAAATTTTCATTTTTTAAATTGAGCATCATGTACTTTAATAGAGTAATCTATAATGCCTAAAGAAATAGTTTTTCGTCCCACCATTAATCGTCCCAGCATTAATATATTTTTTTTTATTGATTCAAAATTGTCTCATTTCATCTGTCTTAATTATATCATATCTCTCTATATCATCTTTGTATCTGCTCTCAGGGTCTACCTTTTCGTGTATGTCACTTTATTTCTGCGTCTCTAAATCTGTATTATAAGTCGCTGTCTCTGACTCCTTACCTCTTCCTCTCTGTCTTGCCTCTATCTCTCTGTATCTGTTCTTATCTCTATGTTTTTCGGTCTCTTACGCTCTGCATGTATCTCACGGTCTCTTTCTATATCCCTTTGTTCATGACTATATCACTCTGTCTCTCTGTCGCTGTCTCTTTGTATCTGCTCTCTGCATGTACCTGTTCGTGTATGTCACTTTATTTCTGCGTCTCTAACTTTATCTTTAATTAAGTCGCCATCTCTGACTCCTTACCTCTAGAAAGAAAGAGCTTTTATTCCCTTTTTTGAAAATTAAAAAATGTTGATTCCTTCAGAAGTTGAAGTAAGAATTTGAAGTTGAACGTCAAAAAAGCATAAAAAGGCTCTCAAAGTCGGGCCTGCCGATTTCCGCGAATTGTGTATTTTTGCTTCGATATTCGTGCGTAGAAATCTCAACGGTTGAAAAAACTTATATAGAACAATTTCCAGCATCTTCCAGTATAGCTTTTTATTTCAAAGACTGCATCCTCAGTGCACTTCGCAAAAGAATCTTTAAATACCTCGTCCGTAACGCTCAATAGTAACGCGCATGGGCGCGCGAGAATCATTACAAATAATTTCAATGGAAAGCAAAATGGATCGTCGCTACGAAGATGAGAATTCACGACCCAATTCGCCGCGCGGCCGGCACGATAGTATGCAATCTTATTTAGCGTCGGAATGCTCGAGCAAGTGTTATTCTTGTTATTTCAATTAGTTTATAGCGAAAGAAAAACTATATGAAGATTATCGTAATCTTCGTAAAATGCTACTGTAATCCGTAGTGTAGTCCCGACAGTAAAATCGCATAAATCTGTATTACGATCTGTTAATTATAATTAAGCCTAATCGAGGTCAATTTTTATCGAGACCCCGCAGTTCTAATATTCAAATGGGTTATACACATTGTTTTCTTGTGGATATATATCTTGCCATATATCGGCTTATTAAGTTTGACGGTGCGAAATGGAAAATGAATATGAAGCGCCTTCGAAATGACCTTTATTGTCGCTCAGTTGTCGTTCTCAGCCTTAACGTTGATTCCACTTGTTGCTGATTATCGTAAAAATGCTGCACTACTAACTTTTACGTCTTACTAACTATATGAATAATCTATTGACTTTGACGAATAAATATGGACACTAATATACCAACGATAACAAGATTTTCTGCTTAACCTGTTATAAATCAGCTAGATTTATTAATTATAAAAAGCGATATTCTTTAGCTATAAATTAACTAATTTTTCTAGCTAAGAAATGATGAAGTTTTGAAGACACTGATTTTTCTTGAGAAATCAAGGAGCGTGGGAGCGCTCTGAAGTCAAGTATCTGTATCTTAATGCAAGAGAAGCCTGGGGGACGACCGCGCTTTTTATATACATTGAAATGGGTGTTCGAGATTTTTTACGTTTTGTATTATGTTTGGATTCTTCAATGTGTTCTACCGTCAATTTGCTAGTAGTTTAAAATCTAACACTAAGACAAATATAGTTTTATCGAAAACTCAACTTTTTTTCTCTATTTTGTTCTTAGACATGAAGTTGGCTAAAAATAGATAATTTAGGGTTGACATTTCTAGCAGGTTAAGCCAGATCTAAAGCTAAAATCGTGACGTTATAATTACTAGGATGAATAGATAATTTTAAGCTAAAAATTAACCATATTCAGAAAATTCTAGCTAATTCATAGCTATATAGAATAAGACAAACACCTGTGACGAAAAAATTTCGCAAACCAGTCCGCGCCATTACCCAATCAGCTATAACTTACATCTCCTGCAGCCACCCTGCGACGAAAAGATCACCACTGACAGCGTTTCACACGGTCTCGTGTCTCCGGGTGACAGACCGTCTAGCTACATACCTACTCTCTCTGTTTTTCTCTCTCTCTCTCTCTCCCTCTCTCTGAAATTGAACCCTCCTATATATCTTGTTTACGGATATAAACGCATCATACATACGTACACACAGTATAACCTAATTGATATTTCATCGGATGAATTGGCCGAGCGTGATGTGCTACCGCAGATGGTCGTATGTATTATATATGACGATCCTTCGTATACGTAAATGATACACATCACATATATACACGAGCTCGGCTCTTTGTTTTCGCTCTCTCGGGCGCGCGCGCGTGCACTTGCCGATCTTTGACCGACGCGAAATCCTCTCTCTCTCTCTCTCTCTCTCTCTCTCTCTCTCTCTCGCTCTTTCTATACGAATATAGCGCTGACGAACAGGATGAAAGAGAGGGAGCGAGAGAGATAGACAGAGAGAGAGAGAGAGAGAGAGAGAGAGAGAGAGAGAGAGAGAGAGAGAGAGAGAGAGAGAGAGAGAGAGAGAGAGAGAGAGAGAGAGAGAGAGAGAGAGAGAGAGAGAGAGAGAGAGAGAGAGAGAGAGAGATAAGTGGAACATCGGAAATATTGATGTAGTTGACCCTTAAGAAATGCGTTTGAGGTTGGTTTCAATGGACAGAAATTGGAGTTTGTGAAAGAGAGAGAGAGAGGCCTGAGTGCTGTATGAAAATGTAGGTAAATTGAAGAGTTGAGATGAAGGAAAAGTTTTTTGTTTTTGTAAATTGTAAGTATGTAATGATTGCCAGAATTATGAGGATTAATCGGTTCTACACAATCTTTGCCGATTCATTTCAACATTGTCATAAATGGGATAAACAAGTTCGTTGTGATGTTGCGGCCGCTAGTGTGTCGATCGCCTAATGCCGTCTATATACACATAGTGTTCTAAATAACACGTATCGAACAAATGTGTGCATATCGATGTACTTTCCGCTCGAAACGCCAATTTGGTATACAATATACACGATGAGAATAGGCAAAGGGAAGCGCAAATTTTCAAACCGCATAAATTTCAATGGTCAAAACGAGAAAAGTATATCCCCCGCCCAATCATTAGGTATATCTCACATCGTACTTTTGCAACTACCCTCAACAACGCGGCACAGCGCGTACGTAATACAAAACAATGACAAAACGATAATTCGTGTTATTCATTCGAACGATAGTAATGAAGGTGCACGCGCGCATTATATATATACTCGCTGCTCGCGTTCGGCCCGCGCGCGGAGGCGAGCAGCGATGGCGCGCCAACGATAAGGAAACGTGTTTGAGCGCGAATTAAGATCTTTCTCTATTTGAACTTTTATTACCTTGCAGATGCAGTTGAAGCACTTTGTATTCGGTATTTTGTCGACGGTGAAGTCCTCGCCCTCAACCTCGCACGTTTCTCGGCTACCTGGAAAACAACACGTTCATGGTTATTATTATATACATGGTTATAAACACGGTCGTTTTATGATAGTTTATCAGCTAGCGTGTATATACATTAAACTAAAATAAAGGTCGTTTCAGTATTGAATGTGCCTATAATAAAACCCTATTATAACCTTATCTTTATACATTCAACCCATTATTAATTCAATTCCACATCTTTCGCCTACAAAATAAAACCCCCCACGGAGTGACGCTCTAATTTTTGTTAATACATCAACCCCCTCCTCTCAATTAAACCAAAAGTCACAAAAACTCACACGCTGCTCCCTCAGCCTCATTTGCATAAAATAATTGCCGTAGCGCTTTGTCATCGCGTATATGGGGTGAGAGCGTATCGCGTCATCATTGCCGGCAACACACACACAGACACATGCACACCCCTCGGAAAGGTCCGGAAGCTCTTTGCTTTCTCTCTGTCTTCTGGGTTTCGTCGCGCGTGTATATAGGTATGTGAGTCATCATCCGTATACGCATCAGGGAGCGCGCGCGTCTTCCTCGAGGGGGTCGATCGGCTTTATTTCGGGCGGATAGCCGGTCTTATCGTGGGCGGATTCCTCTGGCGCGTTGCTTATATACGTCTGGGAGTGAATGTAATATAGTGTATATACGTGGGTGTGGAAATTGTTCGATTCTGCGGTTGAATGAGTTTTGGTGGTGGTTTTTTATGATGGCGAAGGTACAGGAAATTATCAGTATTATATATACCCCCTAAAATCTTTCAGAGAAAATGACGTTACTTTCTTACGCTATCGTAAACTGTTTTCTTTCTTTTTTTATTATTTTTTTTTTATTTAACGAAAGAATGAAATTCAAGATTTTTCGTCTACTTTTATTATCATACTTAAAATTACGTGTCTCGTACATCGAGAAAAGAGCCTGGGAGAACTAATTACCGGTACAAAGGTTGTGCATTCTCCTTGTAAATATTAAGTTTTCCATAACTTTTTAAATAAACCCCAAATTCTCAGAATTAAAAAAAATTAATAAAGTACTTAATTGAATAACATCAAAAATATATTCAGATTTTGATTCTAATGAGAATAAAAATGATTATCACGCGACCACCTCGATTCCTGGAACAAACATAATCACCACATCTTGAGATCGTTGGAAAGATATGGAAAGGCTCGAGAGCTGGCACTCGATCAGATCATCGTGATATCGCCTTATCAGCGCGAGTATGTTTGAAAATACGATCCTCCAGAATCGCGACGAGTTCAGCTTCGACGCGTGTATATATATATACGCGAGTCGCGTGCACTCGAGGTAACGCGCGGACTTTAAAAATTATAGTCATATATACTGCCTTCGCGCGCGCAATATTAGTTTTTTTGGTTTTTTATTCCCTGATGTTTCGAAAGTCACGCGTATCATGCTCTTATCTGCTTAATAAAATACAAAATATAAATAATTAACGACGCATTTTTATATTCCAAACTAAATGCTTATATAATCATCGCGAGTTATTTGCAAAACTTTTATCTATAAATGGCCGTCAATTTCGTTTTAATGAATCGATATACGCGGCTGAATAATAATAATAAGAAAAAAAAGTATCCTGAATAATCGTCGCCGCAATAAAAAAGCATATAAAAGAAAAAAAGAAAAAGGAAAAAAGTTACATAATTCAGTTCAATTTATAAAATAATCATTCAGCGAATTTTTTGCCCCGTTCCTACACGCGCGCTTATGCAAATCGCTGTTTTGCAAATAGGGCGTAATGAAGTCATTAAGAAAATTCAATTAAAATAAACGTCAGAACGCGCGCGCACGCCTATATTATCTGTGTTATTTGCGCATGCGCGCACCGCGTATATAATATACATGTATATGTATAACGAAAATTTTCCCCGGGCAAAACACCATATAGACCGTATAAACCCAAACCCCGTGTGTAAATTCTTGCTTGCACAATCGGTGGTAACGCGACTGCATGAATAAACGTAGTCTCGTTATAACATAATATACATATAGTCATGCGAAGAAAAAAAAAGAAATAGAATCGACACCTTTTTCACACGCGTTACTCATACGCGTGGCGTCTAATCAGCGCGAGTCGATAAGGATCTCGAGCAAAATGTGACGTATATATAATACGTCGCGATTCGCTTCACGCTCGATTTGCAATTATTTTGCAAGAGCGCGGTAAGACGGGAAACGAAAAGTATGCAGCTAAGATGGCTTTATAATAACGTCATTAGGAGATTCGGCTTTTCATATCGAATTGCGGGTGATGTTTTGAGGTGTAAACTTGGAATTACTACGTTATAAAATTGAGTTTGTTGAGGAGTTCCCTGCTGAAAATCACTACCTCGATATCCTGAAATCAACCTTCATGCGTCGATTTAACTCGAATCAAGGCAAAGATTGATTTGAAATCATCGAGGAAGCATTTTCAGCGGGATTATAGTCGATGGATGTTGATTGCCAGTTACATGAATCAAAATGGGAAAATTTTCAAAATCTGTAAAATTATCTGCAATTTTTTAATAAAATTCAGTGACAAATCTACAAACAATTGATACCTCCGCCTGTAATTGAACAACGACGAAAATGAGAGCTTTTAAATAAAAATTAAATGAAAAATAAAAAAAAAATTAGTATTTCTTCTTGAATTTATTTTTAGTGAACAAAGTCTACTTTTGCAGTTTTCCGATTGGAATGTGTAAATACTCCTTTCTAAAAAATGTTCATAGCATTAGGTCTACTAGACAGCTGTAGTGCCACCTTAAGATCGACAAATGTAATTTATTTGGAAAATTTATTGCGCACAAAACAGCCATAACCCAATAATCTTAAATTAAGCGAGCCTAACAAAAAGAAATTATCAAAACATCCCGCGCAAAAAATGAAGACTGGACAATATCTTGCTCGGAAAATAGGCAATATATGCGATATATCACTTCCCATACATGGCCAATATATCTCCATATTTCTCTCCGTACCCGGTTCGAATCGACTCGAAGAAATTTTTTTTTTAAATTTTACAATTATAGTACATGCCCAATAGAATTGTTTCGTCCAATACATGGGCCAATACATATACGTCATCCCACAGTATGGGAAACGGGTACGGAGCGAAACATGGAAATATATTGGCCATGTATGAGAAGTGATATATATCCCATATATTGCCCATTTTCCGAACACGATATTAGCCGCAGTCTTCATTTTTTTTTTGCGCGGGATATGTATACACTTTTGTCGTTAAGTTTAAACAAAAGAATTCCGTAGCAACGGCCAATCTCCTTTCCATCTGAAAACTGTCGCGCCCATATACACTTTAATCAACTTCCCAAAATCTCACGGGAACGCATAAGAAAAGCCTCGCCGAGTATTTCTACTCTCTCAAGCCTACATAGCGACATGTGTATATATATTTATATATCTGGCAACATCGCCAGAAAACCATCTCATCTAATCTCGGCTTGTAAGACAAGCCGCGTCGACACAATGTATTCCGCGCTTATCCAATCCATCAACGCGCGCACCATCGACAACTCTCGTGTCTACACGACTGCCTCCGTGTCACCCCCTTTTTACGCGTGTGTGCTCGTATAACCACTCTGTGTGCGCGCGAATTCCCTCGCCGCACCGACACATTGCGTAACGCGCGCGTGACCACAATGCCCAAAGATCTCTTGATTTATCCCGCGCGCGTGTGTATGTGGGATTGTAAAGCAGTCGGGGAGACTCGTATCGGGGAACCATATACATAATTAAAGCGGTATAAGGATTAATTGAGAGAGGTTGGAAAAGGGCTTGGTATGAGCGCGGGCGGATCTATTGTTTAGGGAGGGGGGGAGGTTGCGGTAACGATTGATGTTATACGGTTGGTATTGTTGCACGTTGGGTTATCAGAGCTGCTGCCCCGAGGTAGAGCGAGCCCGACTTTATGGTGTCGTGTAGAGAAGGAGATATAGATACTAAACGCTTTTTCGGAGCCATATATTTTTGAGTGATAAAGTTTGGTCAGAACAAATAGAGCAGTGATTTTTCAAACCACGACGTGAACAACAATTTTCACCGGAAATACCTGGCAAACAATCAAGTTTCCATATGTACTATGTCGTTTTTCCGTGCGACCGTCAGTAAACCTCGTAAACCATGATTACGGACTCTCCGAAAAACCCTCGTATGCGAATCCATTTCAAATGTGGCACGCGTATATTATACGCATATATAATCGCGTTAACGGGCTTAGAAACTATATAGTATACTACAACGCCGCCGCGATATATAACGAGCTTCTTGTGACGTGACGCAACGGCAATGTGCTGGAAAGCGAGTATATTAATTTCGCGACTCGCGCGTATAGTCGCGTTATATTCATAAACCAACGTAATTTTTGTTCCGTGCATCTCGCGCGCGCGCGCGCGCATGGACGAGAGTGAGAGTTTCTCGCGCGCAAAAACATATACGCGCTTATTAGCGCGACTTTACGAGGCGTTAAAAAAGCCGGCTGAGGCGGTTGCCGAGCTTTCTATGCGCGCGCAATAATTTGAATTTTCATCGGGTCACGTGCATGCCAGTATCTTACTCCCGCGTGCTTGGATTTGATTATTTTCAGGTGCGTTCATTATAATTTGCGGTAATAAAAGTAATGATAGAATTAATGGTAACGCGGATAAGCTCGCTTCTAGCCTCAATTCGGAGACCATAAATATGGGCGAAGAACGCGCAAACTTTCTCAACCGTTTCCATTTCCGCGTTGTTTACATAATAACGCGCAACAAGGTATGTATACATATGTATGGGACGTATCACGTCAAAACGATCACTGCTCCCGCCAAAATTGCGAGACAGTTACGGAAATGGGTTTCGGCTAAAAAATTTGTCTTCTTAAGTATTGTGACAAATTTCGAAAATCCAATATGGCGATACAATACTTTGACTGAAAGTGTAAAAAAAAATAATCAAGAATCATCCAATAAATTCCCTCCAGTGAATATATTACTGACAAATCCCTCTCCAAATCGACTTCAACTCATAGCCCCCGCAACTCCATATATGCCCATACTGAGAAAAGTAGTCTTGTCTAGGAAATATTCTGTAAATATTCTATATTCTGTAGTAACGGTGAGGCATACTTTAAATGTATTAATTTTTGCCATCCAACATAGTAATTTTTCCGATCGAGCACAAATTAAAAGAAAATTTAATTTACATTTTCATTATTTCTTATATATATAGACTCTAATGACATATTTAATGTTAAAATAAATAAATTTAGAAATGCTAGTCGGACGCGTTAACCACTTACCTATACATGAGACAATTATGAGTCGAAAATTTTGGAACTGATACATTCGCTACCGCCGATTACGAGAGAACTTCCATGACAATTTGATGGCAATAAATAAATAATTATGATAATACTCAGAATAGCTTGTAATTGATTTGCACAAGCTAAAAACAAAATAATTGAATCGAGTTTTGCTTGAAAGGGCCAGACAAACTGAAATTGCGGGACAAACATCCCCCTAACATGATAACTCTTTCTCTTTTGACCCCTCCCCCTAACCACTTATAGCCCCATGATCCCATATCCTTTAACATCATAACCCTCGAACTCAAGACCCCTTATTGG